>WOVY01006900.1:0-98569 GCA_013436015.1 Rhipicephalus annulatus | reverse complement strand
TCAATCCGTCCATCTGTCATCCGTTCATCCGTCTCTCTTTATCCTTCCGTCCGTCTGTCCATGCGTCCATCCGTCTGTCCCTCGGTCCGTGCGTCCATCCGTTTACCATCTATCCGTCCATCCGTCCGTGTGTCCGTCCATCCGTTCGTCCGTGCGTCCGTCCATTCATCCATTCGTTCATCCGTCTTTCTGTCGATCCGTCCGTCCGTGCGTCCATCCGTTCATCGGTCTGTCTGTCCATCCGTCCGTTCTTCTGTCTATCCGTTCATCCGTCTCTCCCTATCCATCCGTCCGTGCCTCCGTGCGCCCTTCCATCCGTCTGTCTGTCCGTGCGTCCATCTGTCCGTCCGTCTCTCCGTGCATCAGTCCGTCCATCAATCCATGCGTTCATCCGTGTGTCTGTCGATCCATCCGTCCATCTGTCTGTCCGTTCATCCGTCTGTCTGTCCGTCCATCTGTCCGTCCGTACATCCATATCTCCGTATCAATCCGTCCGTCCGTCCGTGCGTTCCTGTATCTGTCCGTGCTTCCATCCATCCGTCCGTCCTTCCGCCCGCCCGCCCGCCTGGGCGTCCGTCCGTCCGTTCGTGCGTCCGTCCATTATCGTGTCCGTGCGTCTGTCTGTTTGTCCGTCTGTCTGTAAGTCCGTCTGTCTGTCTATCCACCTTTCTATCTATCCATCTATCTATCTATTTATCTATCGTATCGCCTACGTCTGGGTGCCCTCACGATCACCCCCTTAATTTAGCGTCTTCGAAATACTTTGCAAGAAGAGCCAAATGTCGTGAACGCCAATGCTGGTTCCAGTGTTGACTATCCAATTTCTTGCATATAATTACTGCCACTTCGTAAAGTCTCACTTAATAAAAAATCACAACAGAGTCATGTTGCATAGCATTTATTCCCAAGTTACGTGGGATCTGCGTCTTTTTTTACTGCGTGCAGTAGAGGATGACGAAATGTATGCCACGAAATGATCTTCATTTGGTATTTCAAAGCGCCAGTACTGTGGAAGCAATGGAGTATTTCCAATATAATTGAGCAATACGTTGAGAAAACACTCCGAAAATGCAAAAAATAATAGTTGGCCTCAGGCGGCACGGCTTCCTGCAGGTTTCGCAGTGCTTGCGGAGAGCAAGGATTGAACGCAAATGCACCCACTCCCACAGCAGCGCACCATCAGGGCACTGCCAGCAGTCATCAGCTGCGGGGCCATCTCCTAGCCCGCGCTCAGCAAACTAGGCAGTATATTTCTAGACACTGTAATCGTGTTACCCCTCTCACGCAGCTTGTGCTAAAAAACGAGGCGCGAATTCCCAGACGGAGTTCTGCGCCAATGCATGAGGGAATCTCGAATTTTCGCACAGTGGTAGGCGCAATATTACAGTGTGGCATCGTTTCCTGGTCTAAATAAACTTGTGCGTCACGGGCAGCTAGCCCTATTCATCAAACACGCAATCAGAGCGGCACGTGCCCACCTCGTCTTTATAAACGAAAAGGTGGTTTACCATCCTGCACAATTTTTCATGGTAAAAACAGCAGCCATAATGACGATGTGGATGGAGAGTGAAACACGCGAACACACACACACACACACAGAAGCGAGAGAGAATTAGAAGGTAATTTGAATTACTTCACCATAGGACGTCCACATGACGCCAGAGATAAATTTTCATGACGTCATTCTGACGTTAGAAATGGCGTGACTAGATCATGTTATCACATGACTTCATCACAAGATAAAAGTTTGCTGATCTCGAAGGCACTGCATAACAAGGAGAGGTCCATAACCCTTGCATTACCTCCGATCTTTGATATAGTGTATGGCCACGCTAGCTGCAGAAAACTTTCGGAGGGTGCTGTAGGATGTTCAGTGTATCGACAGAAATGTTATACAGGAAAAACTTCGAATACAAGTAGTCTTAGAACAATGCATAAATGAATATCGGAGTTTTTCACACTAGTAGACGCAATGTCGACATGTGGCATCGTGTGATGGTAAAATGAGACTGTGCGTCATGGGAAGCTACCCGCCTTGTCCATATAGACGAAAAGGTGCTTCACTATGATCCACAAAATTTCACGGTAAAAGCAGCAGCCATAATGACATTGTGGATAGAGAGAGAGTGAAAAACCCAACCCCACCCTACACACATAGGAGTGGAAAGGGAAAATTAGATGGTTATTTTATTACTTCACCATAGTGTCACAATGTAGGAACAGCAGCAGTCGAATACTGGAAACTCACTATAAATGTACCAGAACTGGCAAACTGATAGGAAGAGAACCTTGTCTTTTTTCTCTCGCTGCGCATGTTCTTCGTTCCTCTCTTGGTGCTGCATATTCAATGTGGCATTTGCCCCCTCCAGAGAGCAGCGTCACGATGCTCTTCTACAAAAGACGGTGTAGTAGATGTATGGTGCAAATCAGTCCGGAAAATAGGGCTTCATTCGCACAACGTACACGATTATTGGTTTTTGCTGGCGAGTTGTCGAGGGGCTGTCAGGAACGACGACGTGATTAACGTCGCTGAGACGTTGTAAAACTGTGTAGGGGCCAAATTACCTCTTAAGCACTTTTTCAGACAGTCCATGGCAGCGGATAAGACTCCATACGCAGACTTTGTCGCTGGGCCGATAGACGACATGTCGGTGTCGCAGATTATAACGTTGGGTAGTCTTAATTTTTCTGCTGGGTGATTCGGACGCGTGCAAGCTTCCTCGCTTCTTCTGCTCGTTGGGTAAAAGATGCAGCGTCCAAATCGATGTCATTGCAGTCGTGCAGTAACAAGGCGTCAAGCATCGTCGTCACTTCACGGCCATGAAGGAGACTGAACGGCGTTCTTCGTGTAGTTTCTTGCTGCGCTGTTTTATAGGTGAACGTGATGTAGGGTACAATGTCGTCCCAGTTATTGTGATCCACGTCAACGTACATAGTCAACATGTCGGCAATAGTCTTGATGAGGCGTTCTGATAACCCGTTGGTTTGTGGATGATATGAAGTGGCTTTCCGATGATATGTTTCACTGAGTTCAAGCACTGTCTTCAGGAGCGTGGCCGTGAAAGCGGCACCTCGATTCGTTATTATGATTGTCGGAACACCATGCCTTAGGATGATATTTTCTACGAAGAATCGTGCGGTTTCAACGGCGGTGCCACTTGAGAAAGCCTTTGTTTCCGCGTAGCGCCTAAGATAATCAGTGGCGACTATTACCCATTTGTTTCCAGCATGGGAAGTGAGACATGGTCCGAGGAGATCCATTCCAATTTGGGCAAAAGGTACCGTGGGCACTTGTATTTGTTGTAAGAGTCCAGCTGGTTTTAACGGTGGCAATTTTCGTCGTTGGCAATAGAGACACGTGCGCACGTAATGTTTCACAATAGCTTCAGGTCTTGGGCAGCAGTATTTCTGTTGGATTCGGGCCAATGTGTGTGTGTATCCGAGATGACCAGACTTTGGCTCATCGTGGCAAGCACAAAGTATCTCCTCACGGATTGACGTTGGAACGACAAGTAGGTGGGTGCTTCCTCTGGAAAAAAAGTTCTTCTTATAAAGAACACCACTACGTAAGCAGAGTGACGGCAGGCTCCTTGCAAATCTCCTAGGGACAGTTGTTGTCAGGCCATTCAAAAATTGAATAAGGGGAAGCAACTCGCTGTCTTTTTTCTGCTTGCACGAAATCGTAGTGGTGTCGAAGACTCCTACAAACACCATGTTGTCATCTTCTGTGTCATCGTCGCGCTTTACCGGTGACCTTGATAAGCAATCGGCGTCAGCGTGCTGCCGTCCGGACTTATGCATGACCGTCATATCGAACTCTTGAAGGCATAAGCTCCACCGTGCCAGCCGACCAGATGGGTCTTTCAAGTTGGTCAGCCAGCAGAGGGAATGATGGTCGCTGACTACGTAGAAGGAACGATTATAGAGGTACGGACGAAACTTCATAACCGCCGATATGACAGCAAGGCACACTTTTTTCGTTGTGGAGTTGTTGGACTCAGCGCGGGAAAGTGTCCTACTAGCATACGCGATTACACGCTCCGCTGAGTATTGCCACTGGACGAGTACAGCCCTTAAACTTACGTTGCTGGCATCTGTGTGGACCATGCAAGGAGCAGCCTCAACAAATGACTTAGCACAGGCGGTGTCTGCAGGCGTTGTAGGAGATCGTCAAATGCCGCTTGTTGATCGTCGCCCCATGTGAACGAAACGTCTTCTATTGTGAGTCGTGTTAACGGCGCCTGACTGCTTTCTTGTCTGTTGGCACCGGAAATTTTCTGACGGCCCCGATCTTATCGGGATCAGGTCGAACACCTTCATGGCTCACCACATGGCCAAAAAATTGGAGCTCCTTGAAACTGAAAAGATACTCCTCGGGTTTCAGTGTCAGGCCGGCAGACCTTATTGCCCCAAATACCAATAGCCACCTGCTCAGGTGTCCTTCAAATGTTTTTGAAAAAGCAATAACGTCGTCCAGATAGACCAGACATGTCTGCCACTCAAGGCCTGACAGAACGGTATTCATCAGTCTCTGAAATGTTGCGGGGGCTGAGCACAATCCGAATGGCAAGACTTTAAACTCATAAAGCCCGTCAGGCGTTACAAAAGCCGTTTTTTTCTATCTCGCTCGGCGACCTCAATTCGCCAATACCAACTTTTGAGGTCCATTGACGAAAAGTAGCGTGCATACCTCAGCCTGTCGAGTGAACCATCCATGCACGGTAATGGGTATACGTGTTTCTTTGTCACACGATTCAGCTTGTGGTAGTCGACACAAAACAGCAAGCTTCCGTCTTTCTTCTCTACTAGCACTACCGGCGATGCCCAAGGACGTCTTGACGGATAGATGACGTCATCATCGAGCATTTTCTGAACTTGTTCCTTGATTGCTTCACGCTCTTTTGGTGCTACGCGGTATGGGTTCTGTCGTATTGGTCTTGCCGTCTCCTCTGTTATTATCTGGTGCTTCGTCAGTGGCGTTTGACTGACCCTCGAAGTCGATGAAAAACAGTCTTCGAACTGATGAAGAAGATCTACAAGACGCTGTGTCTGCGCTGGTGACAAATCTGTGCTTACGTCAATAGGTGGGGGGATCGACGTGGGTTGCGGCTCGTCCTGTTGTACTACACAGCACTCGCGGATTTCGGTGATCTCGTCAAAGTAAGCAACTGTAGTGCCTTGTGTAATGTGTCGTCGCTCGTTGGTAAACTTCGTCAACAGAACCTCTGCTTCCCCGCACACAACACTGAGGATACTTCTGGCAATTGCAACACCTCGAGAGAGTAAGAGCGTCTATACTTGTTCAGCAATTCCTTCTCCAGTATTCTGCTCGCTGCACGTGACTGAAACAAGGCGGCACGATAACGGAGGTACGGTCACATCGTCAATGACTCGTAGGTTTTTTCGGTGTAGCGCTGCGCTTTGATCCGCTGAAAAGGTCAGTACACCATCCAGAATATTGATGATGGCACCATATTCACGCAAGAAATCCATCCTTAAGATATCCTGTTTGCAACACTCAGAAAGGATAACAAAAGTTGCGACAAAGGATGCATCCCCTATTTTCATTCTTGCGGTGCACTTTCTGGTGGGCGTGAGTAGCTGTCCTCCAGCTTCTCTAATCTGCGGTCCTGTCCATTCCATTCTAACCTTTCTGAGCATGTCTGCCAGACTCTCACTCATTATTGAGAAGGCGCGCCAGTGTCGACCAATGCAATGACGTCATGTTCGTCAATCGTAATTGCAACTTCGACAGTAACAACCCCATCGTTTGTCGAATAATTGAAAATGTGCCTCTTCGTTCGGCAGTATTGGGGGATTTGCAGTATTTTGAGGATTCGCAACCTTCCCCCCTGAGGTCGCTGCTTTGAGTTTCCTAGGCGTGGACTAGGAGATCTCCCTCTTGGCATGTCAGTGGTACTCCGTCTAGAGGATGGAGAATAACGCCCAGGAGAGGGTGAGCGCGACTGAAACCCAGGAGAAAAATACCGCGGGGTCATGACACTCGTGTCGACGTCAGGTGTTTCTTTGAAATGGCGCCGAGGAGTAGTGGAAGGAAACCCTTGGTACCCTGCGACGCGATACGGGCAATACCGAACAATGTGGCCTGCTTCCCCACAATGAAAGCACAGGGGCCTACGGTCAGGAGTACGCCAGATGTCAGTCTTGCAAAGTGGTGGCCGCCTCAGCGTCGAAGTTTCTCTGTAGTACCAAGGCGCTGTCGGTGGATGTTGCTGGTGGTACTGATGTGGTGTCGGCAAGTTCGCTGGCTGTCGGCGGACTATGTCTGCATAGCTTGCCCTGGGAGTGCTCGTGTTTGGCTCAGGAAGCGAGAGCGCTTGACTGATCTCCTGGCGTACAACTTCCGTTACTGAGGCGATCGCGCAGTCATTCGGTTTGGCGACGAGCTTCTTGACCTCTTCTTGTACGATTTCTCGTATTAGTTGGCGCAAAGAATCTTCGTCGGGTGTTGTTGCTGCGGTCATGGCTGCCACGCTGATCGGTGCATTGTGCGTTGGGTGGTCATACTGCCGGTTACGTAGATGCAGTGCGCGTTCGATAGATGTCGCTTTCTCTGAGAATTCATCAACACTTGCAGGCGGGTTTCGTACGAGAACAGCGAAGAGCTGCTCCTTAACGCCCCACATGAGGTGGCTAACCTTTTCGGCTTCGGGCATATTAGCATTCACTCGACGAAATAGCCACGCCATGTCCTCAACAAACATCGTAACGGATTCATTTGGTTTTTGAATCCGTGACTCGAAGAGACGCTGTGCGATTTCTCGTCTTTCAGTGCTCGCGAAAGTGTAGAGAAACTTTTGCCGGAACTCATCCTAAGACGACCACACGCGATTCGTGAACCATGTTCTGGCTCCGTCTTGAAGCGGAAAATAAACGTAGCCCAACTTTTGCGTGGGGTTCCACACGAAAACATTCGCTGTGTGCTCAAATTCCTCGAGCCAGACATGTGCGTCCTCACATGCTTTTCCGTGGAAATCAACCGGAAGTCGAGGGTTCGTAACAGTTACCTGTGTCGTGTTTGGGCTGGGCATGTTGGGGCCAGTGCTTCCAGGCACCATCCTGCTTTCTGGCACGGTCACGCTTTCCGGCAATGGACTGAACTCCGGGCTGAGGCCTAACAGGCGGCGGCTGCTGTGGTGAACGGGGGTGTCGATGCGCGGAGGTCTTTCTGGACTAGATGTGGGGCCGTTGTCAGGCCTCCCGAACATGTACCCAGCTCCTCCACCAGTGTCACAATGCAGGAACCGCAGCAGTCGATTACAGAAACTCACTTTAAATGTACCAGAACTGACAAACTGATCGGAAGAGAACCTTGTCTTTTTTCTCTCGCTGCGCGTGTTCTTCGCTCTTCTCTTGGTGCTGCATATTCAATGTGGCAATATGACGTCCACATAATGTCAGAGATAAATTTTCTTGACGTTGTTGTGACGTTGGAACATGGCGCAACAACATTATGTCATCGCATGTTGCCGTCACATGATGAAAGGAGGGCTGATCACAGAGAAAATGCAAAACAAAGAAAGTTCGATAAACTTTGCATTACCTCCGATCTCTGAGATGTTGCAGAGCCACTGTAGCTGCAAAAAACTTTCAGAGCATGCTGTAGGAAGATGACGGTATCAACGGAAAAAGTGATGAAGGAACAATAACTTCAACTTCAAGGTTTCCCAAAATAATGCATGTGGGAATGTCAGAGTTTTTCACAGTGGTAGGCACAATATCGGCGTGGGGCATCGTGTGATAAGAAATTGAGATTGTGCGTCTAGAATGGTAGCTCTATCCAACAAACCCGCCGTCGGAGCGGCATGTTCCCTCCCCGTTCTTATCAACGAAAATGTGGTTTACAATAGTCCACTAAACTCCACGGTAAAAACAGCAGCATTAATGACGATGGTGATTAAGATTCAGAGAGAGAATCACACCAACACAAAATAAGGTGGGCTGATCACAGAGGCAGCCATAATGGCCGTGCAGATGGAAAGAGAGGGAAACACACAAACACACACAAAAACACAAGACCGAGAGACAGAGAAAGTAACAGTATTGTGCATTCCGCAAGCCTGAACTATTGATCGAAACACACCTTACCCTGTGGTTATTGATCAGGCTTTTATGGGCCATACAAACCATTCGTGATAGTACCTCAGCATTGCCCTATCATTACCTCTGGTAGGTATGCGTTCAAAATAATGCTGAAGCCATTGAAAGCTTTCTCAAAATAAAGGAGTAATCACAGGCAGAATCTACACGCAAGTTTTGATTGACAAAACAAACAAAAAAACAAACCAACAATACAGCTTGGATACACGGTAATGATGTTTATGGTGCCAGAAGTTTGCGGGTGAAACGAAAAAATCAAGATATGGGAGTTCTTTGCGACAATACGAAATGATCACCAGGCCCCCATACTTTCTAAAAAAAAAAAAATTTGCCGTGGCCAGGAGTCGAACCTGGGTTATTGCGGCCACAACGCAAGGTACTAACCGCTGTACGATCACGGCAATCCCACAGGAAGTGGCACACGACTGTTGTTGCTCTGGCAATAAGAACGGTGCAGCGCCTTCATCTTTGCCTTTCATCATCATCATCGTCATTTTGTAACTATCGTGTTACAGTGTCTAGAAATATACCCCGTAGTGTGCTGAGCGCGCGCATTTCATACGAGAGTGGGTGGCCGCGCATGTGATGACTGCACTCAGATGCCACAAGCGGCGCTGCGTGTCAGAGGGTGGACGAACGAGCGATATTCCTCTCATCCTGTTGCTGCCATGCCTTGCCGCGTTTAAAACCAGTGTGTGACAGCTGCCTTCTGATTTACTGTGAAGTTCGACGGCACCATATGTACACTGCAACACCCTGAGATTTTAAGAGCTATGCGGCAATGAAAAGAAGGAACATGTATTTTGCCGCTGTGTCAAAGAAGTTATCGGTCGAACAGGGAAAAGGTGTCTTGTTCCTCGCACTAACGGATCCATCATGTTTTCCTGAATGAAAAAGTAGGATCAAGATGGCAGACAGAAGGCTGAATCCGAAGGCTGTCATGTGAGAAAAACATTCTTAGAGTGACTCCACCGAACTATCTTTTCGGATTAGGGTGAACGGTGTCGGGAATGAAATTGCCATATAGGCGAAATTTCAAATATGATTATTTATCTAAAAAATTGAAAATTCCCTTTCTAATTTCATTCACACAAATTTTCTCCCATGTCAACACCCACTCCCTTTCCAACAACGTTATGAGTATCATATGCAGTGAGTGTCAGATTATTCATTGGCATGGTATTATTGGTTTTCACTCGAATCCTAAAGGAATGCAGGCTAAGAGGTAGAGGCTTTAGAGTATTCTGTAATAATTTTTGCTCTCAAAAACAAAGCACATTGAAAAAATAACTGGTGGTTATATTGCCAATGGTTTTAAAAATAATTTTTTCCGTACTGCAACCACTTTGACCATTTATCTATCTTTATATATATATATATATAAATATAAATAAATATATATATATATATATATATATATATATACATATATATATATATATATATATATATATATATATTTATACATATATATATATGTGTGTGTCCATCCGTTCATCCGTCTCTCTTTTTATCCGTCCGTTCTTTTGTCTATCCATTCATCCGTGTCTCCCTATCCATCCGTCCATCCCTTCGTGTGCCCTTCCTTCCGTCTGTCTGTCCGTGCGTCCGTCCGTCCGTCCGTCTCTCCGTTCATCAGTCTGTGCGTCCGTCCATCCATCCATCCGTCCATCTGTCTGTCTGTCGATCCATCCGTCCAACTGTCTATGCATTCATCCGTCTGCCTGTCCATCCGTCCGTCCATCTGTCCATTCGTTCATCTGTCTGTCCGTGTACATCCTTTCGTCCGTCCGTGCGTCCATCCGTTCATCGGTGTGCCTTTCTATCTGTCCGTCCATCGGTCCATCCGTTCATCCGTCTCTCCATATCCTTGTGTCCATCCGTTCATCCGTCTCTCCGTATCCATCCGTCCGTCCGTCCGTCGTCCTTCCGTCCGTCTGTCTGTCCGTGCGTCCACCCGTCCGTTCATCTTTTCGTGCTCCCGTCCATCCAAGCATCCGTTCATCCGTTTGTCTGTCGTTCCGTCCGTCCATCTGTCCATCTGTTCATCCGTCTGTCCATCTGTCTGTCCAACTGGTCATTTGTTCATCTGTCTGTCCATGTACATCCTTCCGTCCGTCCGTGCGTTCATCCATCTGTCTGTCCTTCCGTTCACCTGTCTGCTTGTCCATCCGTCCGTCCATCTGTCCATCTGTTCATCCTTCTCTCCATATCCATCCGTCCATCCGTCCGTGCGTCCGTCCATCGGTTCATCCGTGCGTCCGTCTATCCATTGTCTCTGCGTCTGTCTGCCTGTCCCTTCGTCCGTAAGTCCATCTTTCTGACTGTCTGTCTGTCTGTCTGCCCATCTATCTATCCATCTATCTATTCATCTATCGTATTGCCTACGTTTGGTGCCCTCACGATCTTAACTTAACGTCTTCGAAATACTTTGCAAGAAGAGCCAAATGTTCGTGAAACGCCAACGCTGGTTCTATTGTTGACTATTCAATTTCTCGCATATAATTTTTCCATATCATAATGTCTCACTTATTTAAAAAATTACAACAGTGTCATGTTGCATAGTATTTATTCCCAAGTTACGTGGGATCTGCGTATTTTTTATTGCGGGCAGTAGCGAATGGCGAAATGTATGCCACGAAAAGATCTTCATTTGGTATTGCAAAGAGCAGTACTGTGAAAGCAATCGAGTAGTTCCTATAGAGTAGAGAAATATGTAAAAACACCTCGAATATGCAGAAAAATAATAGTTGGCATCGTGCGGCATGGCCTCCTGCAGGCTTCGCCGCACTTGCGGAGAGCAAGGATTGAACGCAAATGCACCCACTCGCAAAGCAACGCACCACGAGGGCTCTGCCGGTAGTCATCAGCTGCGGGGCCTTCTCCTAGCCCGCGCTCAGCATACTAGGCAGTATATTTCTAGACACTGTAATCGTGTCGCCCCTCTCACGCTGCTTGAGAAAAAAAACGAGGCGCGAATTCTCAGACGGAGTTCGGCGCCAGTGTATGAAGGAATCTCGAATTTTCGCGCAGTGGTAGGCGTAATATTAGAGTGTGGCATCGTTTCCTGGTCTAAATAAAGTTGTGCATCACGGGCAGCTAGCCCTATTCATCAAACATGCAAAGAGAGCGGCACGTGCCCGCCGCGTCATTATAAACGAAAAGGTGGTTTTTCATCCTGCGCTATTTTTCATTTTAAAAACAGCAGCCATAATGACGATGTGGATGGAGAGAGAGTGAAACACGTGAACACACACACGAGAGAGATAGAATTAGACAGTAATTTGAAATACTTCACGATATGACGTCCACTTGATGCCAGAGATAAATTTTAATGACGTAATTCTGACGTTAGAAATGCCGTAACTCGATCATGTTATCACATGACTGCTTCACAAGATGAAAGGTGGGCTGATCTCGAAGGCAGTGCATAACAAGGAGATGTCCATAACCCTTGCATTACCTCCGACCTTTGAGATAATGCATGGCCATGCAAGCTGCAGAAAACGTTCGGAGGGTTCTGTAGAATGATCAGTGTATCGACAGAAAGGTTATACAGGAATAACTTCAAATTCAAGTAGTCTTAGAACAATGCATGAAGGAATATCGGAGTTTTTTACACTTGTAGACGCAACGTCGGCGTGTGGCATCGTGTGATGGCAAAATGAGATTGTGCATCGCAGGAAGCTACCCGCCTCGTCTATATAAACGAAAAGGTGCTTTACTATGCTCCACAAAATTTCACGGTAAAAACAACAGCCCTAATGACGATGTGGGTGGAGAGAGAGAGTGAAACACACGAACCCACACACACACACAGGAGAGAGAGAGAGAGAATAAACTTTATTGGGTTCCAGCATGCGGGATTCCCTCCGGCCGCGCAGGGCGTGGGGTTCACCCTATCTCACGTTACACTAGAAGTCCTAATGTCACGCGGGCCTAGACCTCAAGGCCTTCGTGCCCCGGCGCCGCTCGGGTTACTGAGGGTGTCCCCCTTTCGCCTTTGCAGCGCCAGTGCGACCTCGAGCTGTCAAGAACAAGGACGCCTACGTGGCGGCGGCGGTCGCCGCAACGACGGGCAAGATCGTCACGTCATGCAGCGTGCGTACGCGGAGCGCGAGCCAGGCCGAGGAGATGGCGATAGCCTTGGCGGCGCGCTCCCCGGGCGTGCGGACAATACTCAGTGACAGCAAGACGGCCATCCGTAGCTTCTCGCGCGGAGCCGTGTGCGGGGCGGCTGCTAGGGCGTTGGCAAGCGACGAGTCCAAGTCGAGGCTGACGCTAAAATGGTTCTCGGCTCACATGGGTAGGGACCTGATACCAGGATCTCCGAACCGCAACGAGGAGGCGGATGCCGCGGCCCGTGGTCTCGCCACGTGCCGGACCGCGGCCGCGCCCGCATCCGAAGACGCGACGGCGACCGAAGAAGAAGGCGAGGAGCAGCTGCTCGATTACGGCGACATCCTCGCGTGGTACAGGGAGCAACGGCGTGGCTTCCCGCCTACACACACAGGAGAGAGAATGGGAGGATGGGACGGTCATTTTAATACTTCACCAGATGACGTTCACATGATAGAGATAAATTTTCTTGACATCATTGTGACGTTTGAACATGGCGCAACAAGATTATGCCATCACATGTTGCCGTCACATGATAAAAGGTGGGCTGATCACAGAGCCAATGCAAAACAAACAGAGTTGCATAAAGTTTGTATTACCTCCGATCTCTTAGATATAGCAGAGCCATTCTAGCTGCAGAAAACTTTCAGAGCATGCTTTGGGATGATCTTGGTATCAACGGAAAAGTGATGGAGGAACAATTATTTCAATTTAAGGTTTTCCAAAATAATGTATGTGGGAATGTCGGAGTTTTTCACAGTGGAAGACGCAATATCAAAGTGGGGCATCGTGTGATCTAAAAATGAGATTGTGCGTCTTGAAAGATAGCTCTATCCAACAAACACGCCGTCGCAGCGGCATGTTCCCTCCCAGCCCTTATCAACGAAAAGGTGGTTTACAATAGTCTAGTAAATTCCACAATAAAAACAACAGCATTAATGATGATGGTGATGGAGATTCAGAAAGACAAACACACAAACACAAAACAAAGTGGGCTGATCACAGAGGCAGCCATAATGGCCGTGCAGATGGAGAGAGATGAAACACACAAACACACAAACACAGGAGCGATAGAGAGAAATTAACAGTATTGTGAATTCCGCAAGCGTGAACTATTGATGGAAACTTACCAGACGCTGTGGTTGTTGATCAGGCTGTTATGGGCCATACAAACCATCCGTCATAGTACTTCAGCATTGCCCTATCATTTCCTGTGGTAGGCATGAGTTCAAAACGATTTTTAACCTATTGAAAACTTTCTCAAAATGAAGGAGTAATCAAAGGCAGATTCTACACGAAAGTTTTGATTGACAAAACAAACAAAGAAACAAACCAACAATAAAGCTTGGATACACGGTAATGATGTTTATGGTTCCAGAAGTTTGCGGGTGAAACGAAAAAATCAAGATATGGGAGTTCTTTGCGACAATACGAAATGATCACCAGGCCCCCATAACTTCTCAAAAAAGAAAAAAATTTGCCGTGGCCAGGAGTCGAACCTGGGTTATTGCGGCCACAACGCAAGGTACTAACCGCTGTACGACCACGGAATCCCGCAGGACGAGGCATACGACTGTTGTTGCTCTGGCAATAAGAACGGTGCAGCGCCTTCATCTTTGCCTTTCATGATCATCATCGTCATTTGGAACCATCGGTGTACATTGTCTAGAAATATACCATGAGTGTGCTGAGCGCGCGCATTTCGTATGAGAGTGGGTGGCCGCGCATGTGATGACTGCACTAAGATGCAACAAGTGGCGCTGCGTGTCAGAGGGTGCACCAACGAGCGAAATTCCTCTCATCCTGTTGCTGCCGTGCCTTGCCACGTTTAAAACCAGTGTGTGACAGCTGCCTTCTGATTTACTGTGAAGTTCGACGGCAACATATGTACAGTGCAACACCCTGAGATTTCAAAAGCTACGCCGCAATGAAAAGAAGGAACGTGTATTGGGCCGCTGTGTCAAAGAAGTTATCGGTTGAAGAGGGAAAGGTGTCTTGTTCCTCGCACTAACGGATCCAGCATGTTTTCCTGAATGAAAAAGTAGGATCAAGATGGCAGACAGAAGGCTGAATCCGAAGGCTGTCGTGTGAGAAAAACATTCTTAGAGTGACTCCACCGAACTATCTTTTCGGATTAGGGTGAACGGTGTCGGGAATGAAATCGCCATCTAGGCAAAATTTCAAATATGATTATTTATCTAAAAAATCGAAAAACCCTTTCTAATTTTATTCACACAGATTTTCTCCCATGTCAACGTCGCCCTCTCTTTCCAACAGCGTTTTGAGTATCATATGCGGCGAGTGTCAAATTATTCATTGGCATGTTAATTATTGGTTTTCACTCGAATCCTGATGGAATGCAGGCTAAGAGGTAAAGGCTTTAGAGTGTTTTGTGATAATTTTTGCTCTCAAAAACAAAGCACAGTTTAAAAAATTACTGGTGGTTATATTGCCATTGGTTTTTAAAAATAATTTTTCCGTACTGCTACCACTTTGAGCATTAATCTATATATATATATATATATATATATATATATATATATATATATATATATATATATATGTACATCCGTTGATCCGTCTGCCTGTCGATCCGTCTGTCTGTCCATCCGTACGTCCATCTGTCCATCCGTTCATCCGTCTCTCTTTATCCTTCCGTCCGTCTGTCCATGCGTCCTTCCGTCTGTCCCTCTGTCCGTGTGTCCATCCGTCTGTCCCTCGGTCCGTGCGTCCATCCGTTTACGGTCTATCCGTTCATCCGTCCGTGTGTCCGTCTATCCGTTCGTCCGTGCGTCCGTACATCCATCCATTCGTTCATCCGTCTGTCTGTCGATCCATCCGTCCATCTGTCCATCCGTTCATCCGTCTGTCTGTCCAACCGTCTGTCCATCAGTCAATTCGTTCATCTGTCTGTCCGTGTACATCCGTCCGTCCATCCCTATGTCTGTCCATCCGTCTGTCTGTCCATCCGTCCGTTCTTCTGTCTATCCGTTCATCCGTCTCTCCCTATCCATCCGTCCGTCCCTCCGTGCGCCCTTCCATCCGTCTGTCTGTCCGTGCGTCCATCTGTCCGTCCGTCTGTCCGTGCATCAGTCCGTGCGTCCGTCCATCCATCCATTTGTTCATCAGTCTGTCTGTCGATCCATCCGTCCATCTGTCTGTCCGTTTATCCGTCTGTCTGTCTATCCGTCCATCCATCTGTCCATCCGTTCATCTGTCTGTCCGTGTACATCCTTTCGTCCGTCCGTGCGTCCATCTGTTCATCGGTCTGTCTGTCCATCCTCCGTCCATCTGTCCATCCGTTCATCCGTCCCTCCCTATCCATCTGTCCGTCCGTCCGTCGTCCTTCCGTCCGTCTGTCTGTCCGTGCGTCCACTCGTCCGTCCATCTTTCTGTGCGTCTCTCCATGCGTCCGTCCATTCGTTCGTCCGTGCACCCGTCCATCCAACCATCCGTTCATCCGTCTGTCTGTCGATCCGTCCTTCCATCTGTCCATCTGTTCATCCGTCTGTCCATCTGTCTGTCTATCTGTTCATTTGTTCATCTGCCTCTCCGTGTACATCCTTCCGTCCATCCGTGCGTTCATCCATCTGTCTGTCCTTCCGTTCACCTGTCTGCTTGTCCAACCGTCCGTACATCTTTCCATCTGTTCATCCATCTCTCCGTATCCATCCGTCCATCCGTCTGTGCGTCCGTTCATCCGTGCGTCCGTCTATCCAACGTCTCTGCGTCTGTCTGTCCCTTCGTTCGTAAGTCCATCTTTCTGACTGTCTGTCTGTCTGCCCATCTATCTATCCATCTATCTATTTATTCATCTATCGTATTGCCTACGTTTGGGTGCCCTCACGATCACTTCCTTAACTTAGCGTCTTCGAAATACTTTGCAAGAAGAGCCAAATGTTCGTGAAATGCCAACGCTGGTTCCATTGTTGACTATGCAATTTCTTGCATATAACTATGCCATATCATAATGTCTCACTTATTTAAAAAATTACAACGGAGTCATGTTGCATAGCAATTATTCCCAAGTTACGTGGGATCTGCGTATTTTTTATTGCGGGCAGTAGCGGATGGCGAAATGTATGCCACGAAATGATCTTCATTTTGTATTGCAAAGCGCCAGTACTGGGAAACCAATCGAGTAGTTCTTATACAATAGAGCAATACGTAAAAAACATCCCGAATATGCAGAAAAATTATAGTTGGCCTCGTGCGGCACGGCCTCCTGCAGGCTTCGCAGTGCTTGCGGAGAGCAAGGATTGAACGCAAATGCACCCACTCGCAACGCAACGCCCCACGAGGGTGCTGCCGGCAGTCATCAGCTGCGGGGCCTTCTCCTAGCCCGCGCTCAGCATACTAGGCAGTATATTTCTAGACACTGTAATCGTGTCGCCCCTCTCACGCTGCTTCAGAAAAAAAACAAGGCGCGAATTCCCAGACGGAGTTCTGCGCCAATGCATGAGGGAGTCTCGAATTTTTGCACAGTGATAGGCGCAATATTAGAGTGTGGCTTCGTTTCCTGGTCTAAATAAAATATTGCGTCACGGGCAGCTAGCCCTATTCATCAAACATGCAAAGAGAGCGGCACGTGCCCGCCTCGTCATTATAATCGAAGAGGTGGTTTTTCATCCTGCACAATTTTTCATTTTAAAAACAGCAGCCATAATGACGATGTGGATACAGAGAGAGTGAAACACGTGAACACACACACACACACGAGAGAGAGAATTAGACGGTAATTAGAATTACTTCACAATATGACGTCTACTTGATGCCAGAGATAAATTTTAATGACGTCATTCTGACGTTATAAATGCCGTAACTAGATCATGTTATCACATGACTTCTTCACAAGATAAAAAGTGGGCTGATCTCGAAGGCAGTGCATAACAAGAAGAGGTCGATAATCCTTGCATTACCTCTGACCTCTGAGATAGTGCATGGCCACGCAAGCTGCAGAAAACGTTCGGAGGGTTCTGTAGGATGATCAGTGTATCTACAGAAAGGTTATACAGGAATAACTTCAAATTCAAGTAGTCTTAGAACAATGCATGAAGTAATGTCAGAGTTTTTCACACTTGTAGTCGCAATGTCGGCGTGTGGCATCGTCTGATGGCAAAATGAGATTGTGCGTCACGGGAAGCTACCCGCCTCGTCTATATAAACGAAAAGGTGCTTTACTATGCTCCACAAAATTTCATGGTAAAAACAACAGCCATAATCATGATGTGGATGGAGAGAGAGTTAAACACACGAACCCCCCCACACACACAGGAGAGAGAATGGGAGTATGGGACGGTCATTTTATTACTTCACCAGATGACGTCTGCATGATGTGAGAGATAAATTTTCTTGCCGTCATTGTGACGTTTGAACTTTGCGCAACAAGATTATGTCATCACATGTTACCGTCACACGATAAAAGGTGGGCTGATCACAGAGCCATTGCAAAACAAACAGAGGTCCTTAAAGTTTCTATTACCTCTGATCTCTGAGATATTGCAGAGCCATTCAAGCTGCAGAGAACTTTCAGAGCATGCTGTGGGATGATCACGGTAACAACGGAAAAGTGATGAAGGAACAATATTTTCAATTTAAGGTTTCCCAAAATAATGTATGTGGGAATGTCGGAGTTTTTCGCAGTGGTAGACGCAATATCAGAGTGGTGCATCGTGTGATGGGAAAATGAAAAGATGCGTCTTGAAAGGTAGCTCTATCCAACAAACCCGCCGTCGCAGCGGCATGTTCCCTCCCAGTCCTTATCAACAAAAAGGTGGCTTACAATAGTCCAGTAAATTCTACGGTAAAAACAACAGCATTAATGAAGATGGTGATGGAGATTCAGAAAGAGAAACACACAAACACAAAAAAATTGGGCTGATCACAGAGGCAGCCATAATGGCCGTGCAGATGAAGAGAGATGAAACACACAAACACACACACACAGGAGCGATAGAGAGAAATTAACAGTACTGTGAATTCCGCAAGCGTGAACTATTGATGGAAACTTACCGGACGCTGTGGTTATTGATCAGGCTGTGATGGGTCATACAAACCATCCGTCATAGTACTTCAGCATTGCCCTATCATTTCCTATGGTAGGCATGTTTTCAAAACAATTCTGAACCTATTGAAAACTTTCTCAAAATGAAGGAGTAATCAAAGGCAGACTCTACACGCAAGTTTTGATTGACAAAACAAACAAAGAAACAAACCAACAATAAAGCTTGGATACACGGTAATGATGTTTATGGTGCCAGAAGTTTGCGGGTGAAACGAAAAAATCAAGATATGGGAGTTCTTTGCGACAATACGAAATGATCACCAGGCCCCCATACTTTCTAAAAAAAGAAAACAAAATTGCCGTGGCTAGAAGTCGGACCTGGGTTATTGCGGCTACAACGCAAGGTACTAACCGCTGTACGACCACGGCTATCCCGCAGGACGAGGCATACGACTGTTGTTGCTCTGGCAATAAGAACGGTGCAGCGCCTTCATCTTTGCCTTTCATGATCATCATCGTCATTTTGGAACCATCGTGTTACAGTGTCTAGAAATATACCACGAGTGTGCTGAGCGCGCGCATTCCGTACGAGAGTGGGTGGCCGCGCATGTGATGACTGCACTCAGATGCAACAAGTGGCGCTGCGTGTCAGAGGGTGCACCAACGAGCGAAATTCCTCTCATCCTGTTGCTGCCGTGCCTTGCCACGTTTAAAACCAGTGTGTGACAGCTGCATTCTGATTTACTGTGAAGTTCGACGGCAACGTATGTACACTGCAACACCCTGAGATTTTAAAAGCTACGCCGCAATGAAAAGAAGGAACGTGTATTGGGCCGCTGTGTCAAAGAAGTTATCGGTCGAACAGGGAAAGCTGTCTTGTTCCTCGCACTAACGGATCCAGCATGTTTCCCTGAATGAAAAAGTAGGATCAAGATGGCACACAGAAGGCTTAATCCAAAGGCTGTCGTGTGAGAAAAACATTCTTAGAGTGACTCCACCGAACTATCTTTTCGGATTAGGGTGAACGGTGTCGGGAATGAAATCGCCATCTAGGCGAAATTTCAAATATGATTATTTATCTGAAAAATCAAAAAACCCTTTCTAATTTTATTCACACAGATTTTCTCCCATGTCAACGTCGCCCTCTCTTTCCAACAGCGTTTTGAGTATCATATGCGGCGAGTGTCAGATTATTCATTGGCATGTTATTATTGGTTTTCACTCGAATCCTGATGGAAAACAGGCTAAGAGGTAAAGGCTTTAGAGTGTTTTGTGATAATTTTTGCTCTCAAAAACAAAGCACAGTTTCAAAAATTACTGGTGGTTATATTGCCATTGGTTTTTAAAAATAATTTTTCCGTACTGCTACCACTTTGAGCATTAATCTATATATATATATATATATATATATATATATATATGTCCATCCGTTGATCCGTCTGCCTGTCGATCCGTCTGTCTGTCCATCCGTCCGTCCATCTGTCCATCCGTTCATCCGTCTCTCTTTATCCTTCCGTCCGTCTGTCCATGCGTCCTTCCGTCTGTCCCTCTGTCCGTGCGTCCATCCGTCTTTCCCTCGGTTCGTGCGTCCATCTGTTTACGGTCTATCCGTCCATCCGTCCGTGTGTCCGTCTATCCGTTCGTCCGTGCGTCCGTACATCCATCCATTCGTTCAGCCGTCTGTCTGTCGATCCGTCCGTCCATCTGTCCATCCGTTCATCCGTCTGTCTGTCCAACCGTCTGTCCATCAGTCAATTCGTTGATCTGTCTGTCCGTGTACATCCGTCCGTCCATCCCTTTGTCTGTCCATCCGTCTGTCTGTCCATCCGTCCGTTCTTCTGTCTATCCGTTCATCCGTCTCTCCCTATCCATCCGTCCGTCCCTCCGTGCGCCCTTCCATCCGTCTGTCTGTCCGTGCGTCCATCTGTCCGTCCGTCTGTCCGTGCATCAGTCCGTGCGTCCGTCCATCCATCCATTTGTTCATCTGTCTGTCTGTCGATCCATCCGTCCATCTGTCTGTCCGTTTATCCGTCTGTCTGTCTATCCGTCCATCCATCTGTCCATCCGTTCATCTGTCTGTCCGTGTACATCCTTTCGTCCGTCCATGCGTCCATCCGTTCATCGTTCTGTCTGTCCATCCGTCCGTCCATCTGTCCATCCGTTCATCCGTCCCTCCCTATCCATCCGTCCGTACGTCCGTCGTCGTTCCGTCCGTCTGTCTGTCCGTGCGTCCACCCGTCCGTCCATCTTTCTGTGCCTCTCTCCATGCGTCCGTCCATTCGTTCGTCCGTGCACCCGTCCATCCAACCATCCGTTCATCCGTCTGTCTGTCGATCCGTCCGTCCATCTGTCCATCTGTTCATCCGTCTGTCCATCTGTCTGTCTATCTGTTCATTTGTTCATCTGTCTCTCCGTGTACACCCTTCCGTCCATCCGTGCGTCCATCCATCTGTCTGTCCTTCCGTTCACCTGTGTGCTTGTCCAACCGTCCGTCCATCTTTCCATCTGTTCATCCATCTCTTCGTATCCATCCGTCCATCTGTCCGTGCGTCCGTTCATCCGTTCATCCGTGCGTCCGTCTATCCATCGTCTCTGCGTCTGTCTGTCCTTTCGTTCGTAAGTCCATCTTTCTGACTGTCTGTCTGTCTGCCCATCTATCTATCCATCTTTCTATTTATTAAACTATCGTATTGCCTACGTTTGGGTGCCCTCACGATCACCTTCTTAACTTAGCGTCTTCAAAATACTTTGCAAGAAGAGCCAAGTGTTCGTGAAATGCCAACGCTGGTTCTATTGTTGACTATCCTATTTCTTGCATATAACTATGCCATATCATAATGTCTCACTTATTTAAAAATTACAACGGAGTCATGTTGCATAGCAATTATTCCCAAGTTACGTGGGATCTGCGTATTTTTTATTGCGGGCAGTAGCGGATGGCGAAATGTATGCCACGAAATGATCTTCATTTTGTCTTGCAAAGCGCCAGTACTGTGAAACCAATCGAGTAGTTCTTATGCAATAGAGCAATACGTAAAAAACACCCCGAATATGCAGAAAAATAATAGCTGGCCTCGTGCGGCACGGCCTCCTGCAGGCTTCGCAGCACTTGCAGAGAGCAAGGATTGAACGCAAATGCACCCACTCGCAAATCAACGCCCCACGAGGGTGCTGCCGGCAGTCATCAGCTGCGGGGCCTTCTCCTAGCTCGCACTCGGCATACTAGGGAGTATATTTCTAGACACTGTAATCGTGTCGCCCCTCTCACGCTGCTTCAGAAAAAAAAACGAGGCGCGAATTCCCAGACGGAGTTCTGCGCCAATGAACGAGGGAGTCTCGAATTTTTGCACAGTGATAGGCGGAATATTAGAGTGTGGCATCGTTTCCTGGTCTAAATAAAATTGTGCGTCACGGGCAGCTAGCCCTATTCATCAAACATGCAAAGAGAGCGGCACGTGCCCGCCTCGTCATTATAAACGAAGAGGTGGTTGTTCATCCTGCACAATTTTTCATTTTAAAAACAGCAGCCATAATGACGATGTGGATGCAGAGAGAGTGAAACACGTGAACACACACACACACACGAGAGAGAGAGAGGATTAGACGGTTATTTGAATTTTTTCACAATATGACGTCTACTTGATGCCAGAGAAAAATTTTAAAGACGTCATTCTGACGTTATAAATGCCGTAACTAGATCATGTTATCACATGACTTCTTCACAAGATAAAAGGTGGGCTGATATCGAAGGCAGTGCATAACAAGAAGAGGTCGATAACCCTTGCATTACCTCCGACCTCTGAGATAGTGCATGGCCACGCAAGCTGCAGAGAACGTTCGGAGGGTTCTGTAGGATGATCAGTGTATTGACAGAAAGGTTATACAGGAATAACTTCAAATTCAAGTAGTCTTAGAACAATGCATGAAGGAATATCAGAGTTTTTCACACTTGTAGAAGTAATGTCGGCGTGTGGCATCGTCTGATGGCAAAATGAGATTGTGCGTCACGGGATGCTACCCGCCTCGTCTATATAAACGAAAACGTGCTTTACTATGCTCCACAAAATTTCACGGTAAAAACAACAGCCATAATGATGATGTGGATGGAGAGAGAGCTAAACACACGAACCCACACACACACACAGGAGAGAGAATGGGAGTATGGGACAGTCATTTTATTACTTCACCAGATGTCGTCCGCATGATGTGAGAGATAAATTTTCTTGCCGTCATTGTGACGTTTGAACATGGCGCAACAAGATTTTGTCATCACTTGTTGCCGTCACATGATAAAAGGTGGGCTGATCACGGAGCCATTGAAAAACAAACAGAGGTCCTTAAAGTTTCTATTACCTCTGATCTCTGAGATATTGCAGAGCCATTCAAGCTGCAGAGAACTTTCAGAGCATGCTGTGGGATGATCACGGTAACAACGGAAAAGTGATGAAGGAACAATATTTTCAATTTAAGGTTTCCCAAAATAATGTATGTGGGAATGTCGGAGTTTTTCGCAGTGGTAGACGCAATATCAGAGTGGTGCATCGTGTGATGGGAAAATGAGAAGATGCGTCTTGAAAGGTAGCTCTATCCAACGAACCCGCCGTCGCAGCGGCATGTTCCCTCCCAGTCTTTATCAACGAAGAGGTGGCTTACAATAGTCCAGTAAATTCTACGGTGAAAACAACAGCATTAATGAAGATGGTGATGGAGATTCAGAAAGAGAAACACACAAACACAAAAAAATTGGGCTGATCACAGAGGCAGCCATAATGGCCGTGCAGATGAAGAGAGATGAAACACACAAACACACACACACAGGAGCGATAGAGAGAAATTAACAGTATTGTGAATTCCGCAAGCGTGAACTATTGATGGAAACTTACCGGACGCTGTGGTTATTGATCAGGCTGTTATGGGCCATACAAACCATCCGTCATAGTACTTCAGCATTGCCCTATCATTTCCTGTGGTAGGCATGAGTTCAAAACGATTCTTAACCTATTGAAAACTTTCTCAAAATGAAGGAGTAATCAAAGGCAGATTCTACACGCAAGCTTTGATTGACAAAACAAAGAAACAAACCAACAATAAAGCTTGGATACACGGTAATGATGTTTATGGTGCCAGAAGTTTGCGGGTGAAACAAAAAAATCAAGATATGGGAGTTCTTTGCGACAATACGAAATGATCACCAGGCCCCCATACTTTCTCAAAAAAGAAAAAAAATTTGCCGTGGCCAGGAGTCGAACCTGGGTTATTGCGGCCACAACGCAAGGTACTAACCGCTGTACGACCACGGAATCCCGCAGGACGAGGCATACGACTGTTGTTGCTCTGGCAATAAGAACGGTGCAGCGCCTTCACCTTTGCCTTTCATGATCATCATCGTCATTTTGGAAACATCGTGTTACAGTGTCTAGAAATATACCACGAGTGTGCTGAGCGCGCGCATTCCGTACGAGAGTGGGTGGCCGCGCATGTGATGACTGCACTCAGATGCAACAAGTGGCGCTGCGTGTCAGAGGGTGCACCAACGAGCGAAATTCCTCTCATCCTGTTGCTGCCGTGCCTTGCCACGTTTAAAACCAGTGTGTGACAGCTGCATTCTGATTTACTGTGAAGTTCGACAGCAACATATGTACACTGCAACACCCTGAGATTTTAAAAGCTACGCCGCAATGAAAAGAAGGAACGTGTATTGGGCCGCTGTGTCAAAGAAGTTATCGGTCGAACAGGGAAAGCTGTCTTGTTCCTCGCACTAACGGATCCAGCATGTTTCCCTGAATGAAAAAGTAGGATCAAGATGGCACACAGAAGGCTTAATCCAAAGGCTGTCGTGTGAGAAAAACATTCTTAGAGTGACTCCACCGAACTATCTTTTCGGATTAGGGTGAACGGTGTCGGGAATGAAATCGCCATCTAGGCGAAATTTCAAATATGATTATTTATCTGAAAAATCAAAAAACTCTTTCTAATTTTATTCACACAGATTTTCTCCCATGTCAACGTCGTTTTCCTTTCCAACAGCGTTTTGAGTATCATATGCGGCGAGTGTCAGATTATTCATTGGCATGTTATTATTGGTTTTCACTCTATACCTGATGGAATGCAGGCTAAAAGGTAAAGGCTTTAGAATCTTCTGTGATAATTTTTGCTCTCAAAAACAAAGCACATTGAAAAAATAACTGGTGATTATATTGCCAATGGTTTTTAAAAATAATTTTTTCCGTACTGCAACCACTTTGAGCAATAATATATATATATATATATATATGTCCATCCGTTGATTCGTCTGCCTGCCGATCCGTCTGTCTGTCCATCCGTTCATCCGTCTCTCTTTATCCTTCCGTCCGTCTGTCCATGCGTCCTTCCGTCTGTCCCTTTGTCCGTGCGTCCATCCGTCTGTCCCTCGGTTCGTGCGTCCATCTGTTTACGGTCTATCCGTCCATCCGTCCGTGTGTCCGTCTATCCGTTCGTCCGTGCGTCCGTACATCCATCCATTCGTTCATCCGTCTGTCTGTCGATCCGTCCGTCCATCTGTCCATCCGTTCATCCGTGTGTCTGTCCAACCGTCTGTCCATCAGTCAATTCGTTCATCTGTTTGTCCGTGTACATCCGTCCGTCCATCCCTTTGTCTGTCCATCCGTCTGTCTGTCCATCCGTCCGTTCTTCTGTCTATCCGTTCATCCGTCTCTCCCTATCCATCCGTACGTCCCTCCGTGCGCCCTTCCATCCGTCTGTCTGTCCGTGCGACCATCTGTCCGTCCGTCTCTCCGTGCATCAGTCCGTGCGTCCGTCCATCCATCCATTTGTTCATCAGTCTCTCTGTCGATCCATCCGTCCATCTGTCTGTCCGTTTATCCGTCTGTCTGTCTATCCGTCCATCCATCTGTCCATCCGTTCATCTGTCTGTCCGTGTACATCCTTTCGTCCGTCCGTGCGTCCATCCGTTCATCGGTCTGTCTGTCCATCCGTCCGACCATCTGTCCATCCTTTCATCTGTTCTCCCTATCCATCCGTCCGTATGTCCGTCGTCCTTCCGTCCGTCTGTCTGTCCGTTCGTCCACCCGTTCGTCCATCTTTCTGTGCATCTCTCCATGCGTCCGTCCATTCGTTCGTCCGTGCACCC
Organism: Rhipicephalus annulatus; assembly: GCA_013436015.1. Lineage (NCBI taxonomy): Eukaryota > Metazoa > Arthropoda > Arachnida > Ixodida > Ixodidae > Rhipicephalus > Rhipicephalus annulatus. Next base: position 73,196 of record WOVY01006900.1, on the reverse strand, counting down.
GTCCATCCAACCATCCGTTCATCCATCTGTCTGTCGATCCGTCCGTCCATCTGTCCATCTGTTCATCCGTCTGTCCATCTGTCTGTCTATCTGTTCATTTGTTCATCTGTCTCTCCGTGTACATCCTTCCGTCCATCCGTGCGTCCTTCCATCTGTCTGTCCTTCCGTTCGCCTGTCTGCTTGTCCAACCGTCCGTCCATCTTTCCATCTGTTCATCCATCTCTCCGTATCCATCCGTCCATCCGTCCGTGCGTCCGTTCATCCGTTCATCCGTGCGTCTGTCTATCCATCGTCTCTGCGCCTGTCTGTCCCTTCGTTCGTAAGTCCATCTTTCTGACTGTCTGTCTGTCTGCCCATCTATCTATCCATCTATCTATTTATTCATCTATCGTATTGCCTACGTTTGGGTGCCCTCACGATCACCTCCTTAACTTAGCGTCTTCGAAATACTTTGCAAGAGCCAAATGTTCGTGAAATGCCAACGCTGGTTCTATTGTTGACTATGCAATTTCTTGCATATAACTATGCCATATCATAATGTCTCACTTATTTAAAAAAACAACGGGGTCATGTTGCATAGCAATTATTCCCAAGTTACGTGGGATCTGTGTATTTTTTTATTGCGGGCAGTAGCGGATGGCGAAATGTATGCCACGAAATGATCTTCATTTTGTATTGCAAAGCGCCAGTACTGTGAAAGCAATCGAGTAGTTCTTATGCAATAGAGCAATACGTAAAAAACACCCCGAATATGTAGAAAAATTATAGTTGGCCTCGTGCGGCACGGCCTCCTGCAGGCTTCGCAGCGCTTGCGGAGAGCAAGGATTGAACGCAAATGCACCCACTCGCAAAGCAACGCCCCACGAGGGTACTGCCGGCAGTCATCAGCTGCGGGGCCTTCTCCTAGCCCTGCGCTCAGCATACTAGGCAGTATATTTCTAGACACTGTAATTGTGTCGCCCCTCTCACGCTGCTTCAGAAAAAAAACGAGGCGCGAATTCCCAGACGGAGTTCTGCGCCAATGCATGAGGGAGTCTCGAATTTTTGCACAGTGATAGGCGCAATATTAGAGTGTGGCATCGTTTCCTGGTCTAAATAAAATTGTGCGTCACGGGCAGCTAGCCCTATTCGTCAAACATGCAAAGAGAGCGGCAAGTGCCCGCCTCGTCATTATAAACGAAGAGGTGGTTTTTCATCCTGCACAATTTTTCATTTTAAAAACAGCAGCCATAATGACGATGTGGATGCAGAGAGAGTGAAACACGTGAACACACACACACACACACGAGAGAGAGAGAATTAGACGGTAATTTGAATTACTTCACAATATGACGTCTACTTGATGCCAGAGATAAATTTTAATGACGTCATTCTGACGTTATAAATGCCGTAACTAGATCATGTTATCACATGACTTCTTCACAAGATAAAAGGTGGGCTGATCTCGAAGGCAGTGCATAACAAGAAGAGGTCGATAACCCTTGCATTACCTCCGACCTCTGAGATAGTGCATGGCCACGCAAGCTGCAGAAAACGTTCGGAGGGTTCTGTAGGATGATCAGTGTATTGACAGAAAGGTTATACAGGAATAACTTCAAATTCAAGTAGTCTTAGAACAATGCATGAAGGAATATCAGAGTTTTTAACAGTTGTAGACGCAATGTCGGCGTGTGGCATCGCCTGATGGCAAAATGAGATTGTGCGTCACGGAAGCTACCCGCCTCGTCTATATAAACGAAAAGGTGCTTTACTATGCTCCACAAAATTTCCCGCTAAAAACAACAGCCATAATGATGATGTGGATGGAGAGAGAGCTAAACACACGAACCCACACACACATACAGGAGAGAGAATGGGAGTATGGGACGGTCATTTTATTACTTCACCAGATGACGTCCGCATGATGTGAGAGAAAATTTTTCTTGCGTCATTGTGACGTTTGAACATGGCGCAACAAGATTCTGTCATCACATGCTGCCGTCACATGATAAAAGGTGGGCTGATCACGGAGCCATTGCAAAACAAACAGAGGTCCTTAAAGTTTCTATTACCTCTGATCTTTGAGATATTGCAGAGCCATTCAAGCTGAGAACTTTCAGAGCATGCTGTGGGCTGATCACGGTAACAACGGAAAAGTGATGAAGGAACAATATTTTCAATTTAAGGTTTCCCAAAATAATGTATGTGGGAATGTCGGAGTTTTTCGCAGTGGTAGACGCAATATCAGAGTGGTGCATCGTGTGATGGGAAAATGAGAAGATGCGTCTTGAAAGGTAGCTCTATCCAACAAACCCGCCGTCGCAGCGGCATGTTCCCTCCCAGTCCTTATAAAAAAAAAGGTGGCTTACAATAGTCCAGTAAATTTTACGGTAAAACAACAGCATTAATGAAGATGGTGATGGAGATTCAGAAAGAGAAACACACAAACACAAAAAATTGGGCTGATCACAGAGGCAGCCATAATGGTCGTGCAGATAAAGAGAGATGAAACACACAAACACACACACACAGGAGCGATGGAGAGAAATTAACAGAATTGTGAATTCCGCAAGCGTGAACTATTGATGGAAACTTACCGGACGCTGTGGTTAGTGATCAGGCTGTTATGGGCCATACAAACCATCCGTCATAGTACTTCAGCATTGCCCTATCATTTCCTGTGGTAGGCATGTTTTCAAAACGATTCTGAACCTATTGAAAACTCTCTCAAAATGAAGGAGTAATCAAAGGCAGACTCTACACGCAAGTTTTGATTGACAAAACAAACAAAGAAACAAACCAACAATAAAGCTTGGATACACGGTAATGATGTTTATGGTGCCAGAAGTTTGCGGGTGAAACGAAAAAATCAAGATATGGGAGTTCTTTGCGACAATACGAAATGATCACCAGGCCCCCATACTTTCTAAAAAAAGAAAAAAAATTTGCCGTGGCCAGGAGTCGAACCTGGGTTATTGCGGCCACAACGCAAGGTACTAACCGCTGTACGACCACGGCTATACCGCAGGACGAGGCATATGACTATTGTTGCCCTGGCAATAAGAACGGTGCAGCGCCTTCATCTTTGCCTTTCATGATCATCATCGTCATTTTGGAACCATCGTGTTACAGTGTCTAGAAATATACCACGAGTGTGCTGAGCGCATTCCGTACGAGAGTGGGTGGCCGCGCATGTGATGACTGCACTCAGATGCAACAAGCGGCGCTGCGTGTCAGAGGGTGCACCAACGAGCGAAATTTCTCTCATCCTGTTGCTGCCGTGCCTTGCCACGTTTAAAACCAGTGTGTGACAGCTGCCTTCTGATTAACTGTGAAGTTCGACGGCACCATATGTACACTGCGACACCCTGAGATTTTAAGAGCTATGCGGCAATGAAAAGAAGGAACGTGTATTTTGCGGCTGTGTCAAAGAAGTTATCGGTCGAACAGGGAAAAGGTGTCTTGTTCATCGCACTAACGGATCCAGCATGTTTTCCTGAATGAAAAAGTAGGATCGAGATGGCAGACAGAAGGCTGAATCCGAAGGCTGTCGTGTGAGAAAAACTTTCTTAGAGTGACTCCACCAAACTATCTTTTCGGGTTAGGGTGAACGGTGTCGGGAATGAAATCGCCATCTAGGCAAAATTCAAATATGATTATTTATCTAAAAAATTGAAAAACCCTTTCTAATTTTATTCACACAGATTTTCTCCCATGTCAACGTCGTTTCCCTTTCCAACAGCGTTTTGAGTATCATATGCGGCGAGTGTCAGATTATTCATTGGCATGTTAATATTGGTTTTCACTCTAATCCTGATGAAATGCAGGCTAAAAGGTAAAGGCTTTAGAGTCTTCTGTGATAATTTTTGCTCTCAAAAACAAAGCACATTGAAAAAATAACTGGTGGTTATATTGCCAATGGTTTTTAAAAATAATTTTTTCCGTACTGCAACCACTTTGAGCATTATTCTATATATATATATAAATATATATATATATATATATATATATATATGTCCATCCGTTGATTCGTCCGCCTGTCGATCCGTCTGTCTGTCCTTCCGTCCGTCCATCTGTCCATCCGTTCATCCGTCTCTCTTTATCCTTCCGTCCGTCTGTCCATGCGTCCTTCCGTCTGTCCCTCTGTCCGTGCGTCCATCCGTCTGTCCCTCGGTTCGTGCGTCCATCTGTTTACGGTCTATCCGTCCATCCGTCCGTGTGTCCGTCTATCCGTTCGTCCGTGCGTCCGTACATCCATCCATTCGTTCATCCGCCTGTCTGTCGATCCGTCCGTCCATCTGTCCATCCGTTCATCCGTCTGTCTGTCCAACCGTCTGTCCATCAGTCAATTCGTTCATCTGTCTGTCCGTGTACATCCGTCCGTCAATCCCTTTGTCTGTCCATCCGTCTGTCTGTCCATCCGTCCATTCTTCTGTCTATCCGTTCATCCGTCTCTCCCTATCCATCCGTCCGTCCCTCCGTGCGCCCTTCCATCCGTCTGTCTGTCCGTGCGTCCATCTGTCCGTCCGTCTCTCCGTGCATCAGTCCGTGCTTCCGTCCATCCATCCATTTGTTCATCAGGCTGTCTGTCGATCCATCCGTCCATCTGTCTGTCCGTTTATCCGTCTGTCTGTCTATCCGTCCATCCATCTGTCCATCCGTTCATCTGTCTGTCCGTGTACATCCTTTCGTCCGTCCATGCGTCCATCCGTTCATCGGTCTGTCTGTCCATCCGTCCGTCCATCTGTCCATCCGTTCATCCGTCCCTCCCTATCCATCCGTCCGTACGTCCGTCGTCCTTCCGTCCGTCTGTCTGTCCGTGCGTCCACCCGTCCGTCCATCTTTCTGTGCATCTCTCCTTGCGTCCGTCCATTCGTTCGTCCATGCACCCGTCCATCTAACCATCCGTTCATCCGTCTGTCTGTCGATCCGTCCGTCCATCTGTCCATCTGTTCATCCGTCTGTCCATCTGTCTGTCTATCTGTTCATTTGTTCATCTGTCTCTCCGTGCACATCCTTCCGTCCATCCGTGCGTCCTGCCATCTGTCTGTCCTTCCGTTCACCTGTCTGCTTGTCCAACCGTCCGTCCATCTTTCCATCTGTTCATCCATCTCTCCGTATCCATCCGTCCATCCGTCCGTGCGTCCGTTCTTCCGTTCATCCGTGTGTCTGTCTACCATCGTCTCTGCGTCTGTCTGTCCCTTCGTTCGTAAGTCCATCTTTCTGACTGTCTGTCTGTCTGCCCATCTATCTATCCATCTATCTATTTATTCATCTATCGTATTGCCTACGTTTGGGTGCCCTCACGATCACCTCCTTAACTTAGCGTCTTCAAATACTTTGCAAGAAGAGCCAAATGTTCGTGAAATGCCAACGCTGGTTCTATTGTTGACTATGCAATTTCTTGCATATAACTATGCCATATCATAATGTCTCACTCATTTAAAAAAAACAACGGAGTCATGTTGCATAGCAATTATTCCCAAGTTACGTGGGATCTGCGTATTTTTTTATTGCGGGCAGTAGCGGATGGCGAATTGTATGCCACGAAATGATCTTCATTTTGTATTGCAAAGCACCAGTACTGTGAAACCAATCGAGTAGTTCTTATACAATAGAGCAATACGTAAAAAACATCCCGAACATGCAGAAAAATTATAGTTGGCCTCGTGCGGCACGGCCTCCTGCAGGCTTCGCAGTGCTTGCGGAGAGCAAGGATTGAACGCAAATGCACCCACTCGCAAAGCAACGCCCCACGAGGGTGCTGCCGGCAGTCATCAGCTGCGGGGCCTTCTTCTAGCCCGCGCTCAGCATACTAGGCAGTATATTTCTAGACACTGTAATCGTGTCGCCCCTCTCACGCTGCTTCAGAAAAAAAAACGAGGCGCGAATTCCCAGACGGAGTTCTGCGCCAATGCATGAGTGAGTCTCGAATTTTTTGCACAGTGATAGGCGCAATATTAGAGTGTGGCTTCGTTTCCTGGTCTAAATAAAATTGTGCGTCACGGGCAGCTAGCCCTATTCATCAAACATGCAAAGAGAGCGGCACGTTCCCGCCTCGTCATTATAAACGAAGAGGTGGTTTTTCATCCTGCACAATTTTTCATTTTAAAAACAGCAGCCATAATGACGATGTGGATGCAGAGAGAGTGAAACACGTCAACACACACACACACACGAGAGAGAGAGAATTAGACGGTAATTTGAATTACTTCACAATATGACGTCTACTTGATGCCAGAGATAAATTTTAATGACGTCATTCTGACGTTATAAATGCCGTAACTAGATCATGTTATCACATGACTTCTTCACAAGATAAAAGGTGGGCTGATCTCGAAGGCAGTGCATAAAAAGAAGAGGTCGATAACCCTTGCATTACCTCCGACCTCTGAGATAGTGCATGGCCACGCAAGCTGAAGAGAACGTTCGGAGGGTTCTGTAGGATGATCAGTGTATCGACAGTAAGGTTATACAGGAATAACTGCAAATTCAAGTAGTCTTAGAACAGTGCATGAAGGAATATCAGAGTTTTTCACACTTGTAGACGCAATGTCGGCGTGTGGCATTGTCTGATGGCAAAATGAGATTGTGCGTCACGGGAAGCTGCCCGCCTCGTCTATATAAACGAAAAGGTGCTTTACTATGCTCCACAAAATTTCACGGTGAAAACAACAGCCATAATGATGATGTGGATGGAGAGAGAGCTAAACACACGAACCCACACACGCACACAGGAGAGAGAATGGGAGTATGGGACGGTCATTTTATTACTTCACCAGATGACGTCCGCGTGATGTGAGAGATAAATTTTCTTGCCGTCATTGTGACGTTTGAACTTGGCGCAACAAGATTATGTCATCACATGTTACCGTCACACGATAAAAGGTGGGCTGATCACGGAGCCATTGCAAAACAAACAGAGGTCCTTAAAGTTTCTATTACCTCTGATCTCTGAGATATTGAAGAGCCATTCAAGCTGAGAACTTTCAGAGCATGCTGTGGGCTGATCACGGTAACAACGGAAAAGTGATGAAGGAACAATATTTTCAATTTAAGGTTTCCCAAAATAATGCATGTGGGAATGTCGGAGTTTTTCGCAGTGGTAGACGCAATATCAGAGTGGTGCATCGTGTGATGGGAAAATGAGAAGATGCGTCTTGAAAGGTAGCTCTATCCAACAAACCCGCCGTCGCAGCGGCATGTTCCCTCCCAGTCCTTATCAACGAAAAGGTGGCTTACAATAGTCCAGTAAATTCTACGGTAAAAACAACAGCATTAATGAAGATGGTGATGGAGATTCAGAAAGAGAAACACACAAACACAAAAAAATTGGGCTGATCACAGAGGCAGCCATAATGGCCGTGCAGATGAAGAGAGATGAAACACACAAACACACACACACAGGAGCGATAGAGAGAAATTAACAGAATTGTGAATCCCGCAAGCGTGAACTATTGATGGAAACTTACCGGACGCTGTGGTTATTGATCAGGCTGTTATGGGCCATACAAACCATCCGTCATAGTACTTCAGCATTGCCTTATCATTTCCTGTGGTAGGCATATTTTCAAAACGATTCTGAACCCATTGAAAACTTTCTCAAAATGAAGGAGTAATCAAAGGCACACTCTACACGCAAGTTTTGATTGACAAAACAAACAAAGAAACAAACCAACAATAAAGCTTGGATACACGGTAATGATGTTTATGGTGCCAGAAGTTTGCGGGTGAAACGAAAAAATCAAGATATGGGAGTTCTTTGCGACAATACGAAATGATCACCAGGCCCCCATACTTTCTAAAAAAAGAAAAAAAATTTGCCGTGGCCAGGAGTCGAACCTGGGTATTGCGGCAACAACGCAAGGTACTAACCGCTGTACGACCACGGCTATACCGCAGGACGAGGCATACGACTATTGTTGCTCTGGCAATAAGAACGGTGCAGCGCCTTCATCTTTGCCTTTCATGATCATCATCGTCATTTTGGAACCATCGTGTTACAGTGTCTAGAAATATACCACGAGTGTGCTGAGCGCGCGCATTCCGTACGAGAGTGGGTGGCCGCGCATGTGATGACTGCACTCAGATGCAACAAGCGGTGCTGCGTGATTGATTGATATGTGGGGTTTAACGTCCCAAAACCACTATATGATTATGAGAGACGCCGTAGTGGAGGGCTCCGGAAATTTAGACCACCTGGGGTTCTTTAACGTGCAGCCAAATCTGTGCACATGGGCCTACAACATTTCCGCCTCCATCGGAAATGCAGCCGCCGCAGCCGGGATTCGAACCCGCGCCCTGCGGGTCACCAGCCGAGTACCTTAGCCACTAGACCACCGCGGCGGGGCCGGCGCTGCGTGTCAGAGGGTGCACCAACGAGCGAAATTCCTCTCATCCTGTTGCTGCCGTGCCTTGCCACGTTTAAAACCAGTGTGTGACAGCTGCCTTCTGATTAACTGTGAAGTTCGACGGCACCATATGTACACTGCGACACCCTGAGATTTTAAGAGCTATGCGGCAATTAAAAGAAGGAACGTGTATTTTGCCGCTGTGTCAAAGAAGTTATCGGTCGAACAGGGAAAAGGTGTCTTGTTCATCGCACTAACGGATCCAGCATGTTTTCCAGAATGAAAAAGTAGGATCGAGATGGCAGACAGAAGGCTGAATCCGAAGGCTGTCGTGTGAGAAAAACATTCTTAGAGTGACTCCACCAAACTATCTTTTCGGGTTAGGGTGAACGGTGTCGGGAATGAAATCGCCATCTAGGCAAAATTTCAAATATGATTATTTATCTAAAAAATCGAAAAACCCTTTCTAATTTTATTCACACAGATTTTCTCCCATGTCAACGTCGTTTCCCTTTCCAACAGCGTTTTGAGTATCATATGCGGCGAGTGTCAGATTATTCATTGGCATGTTATTATTGGTTTTCACTCTAATCCTGATGGAATGCAGGCTAAAAGGTAAAGGCTTTAGAGTCTTCTGTGATAATTTTTGCTCTCAAAAACAAAGCACATTGAAAAAATAACTGGTGGTTATATTGCCAATGGTTTTTAAAAATAATTTTTTCCGTACTGCAACCACTTTGAGCATTATTCTATATATATATATATATATATATATATATATATATATATATATATATATATATATATATATATATATATATATATATATATATCCATCCGTTGATTCGTCCGCCTGTCGATCCGTCTGTCTGTCCATCCGTCCGTCCATCTGTCCATCCGTTCATCCGTCTCTCTTTATCCTTCTGTCCGTCTGTCCATGCGTCCTTCCGTCTGTCCCTCTGTCCGTGCGTCCATCCGTCTGTCCCTCGGTTCGTGCGTCCATCTGTTTACGGTCTATCCGTCCATCCGTCCGTGTGTCCGTCTAACCGTTCGTCCGTGCGTCCGTACATCCATACATTCGTTCATCCGCCTGTCTGTCGATCCGTCCGTCCATCTGTCCATCCGTTCATCCGTCTGTCTGTCCAACCGTCTGTCCATCAGTCAATTCGTTCATCTGTCTGTCCGTGTACATCCGTCCGTCCATCCCTTTGTCTGTCCATCCGTCTGTCTGTCCATCCGTCCGTTCTTCTGTCTATCCGTTCATCCGTCTCTCCCTATCCATCCGTCCGTCCCTCCGTGCGCCCTTCCATCCGTCTGTCTGTCCGTGCGTCCATCTGTCCGTCCGTCTCTCCGTGCATCAGTCCGTGCTTCCGTCCATCCATCCATTTGTTCATCAGTCTGTCTGTCGATCCATCCGTCCATCTGTATGTCCGTTTATCCGTCTGTCTGTCTATCCGTCCATCCATCTGTCCATCCGTTCATCTGTCTGTCCGTGTACATCCTTTCGTCCGTCCGTGCGTCCATCCGTTCATCGGTCTGTCTGTCCATCCGTCCGTCCATCTGTCCATCCGTTCATCCGTCCCTCCCTATCCATCCGTCCGTACGTCCGTCGTCCTTCCGTCCGTCTGTCTGTCCGTGCGTCCACCCGTCCGTCCATCTTTCTGTGCATCTCTCCATGCGTCCGTCCATTCGTTCGTCCGTGCACCCGTCCATCTAACCATCCATTCATCCGTCTGTCTGTCGATCCGTCCGTCCATCTGTCCATCTGTTCATCCGTCTGTCCATCTGTCTGTCTATCTGTTCATTTGTTCATCTGTCTCTCCGTGCACATCCTTCCGTCCATCCGTGCGTCCTGCCATCTGTCTGTCCTTCCGTTCACCTGTCTGCTTGTCCAACTGTCCGTCCATCTTTCCATCTGTTCATCCATCTCTCCGTATCCATCCGTCCATCCGTCCGTGCGTCCGTTCATCCGTTCATCCGTGTGTCTGTCTACCATCGTCTCTGCGTCTGTCTGTCCCTTCGTTCGTAAGTCCATCTTTCTTACTGTCTGTCTGTCTGCCCATCTATATATCCATCTATCTATTTATTCATCTATCGTATTGCCTACGTTTGGGTGCCCTCACGATCACCTCCTTAACTTAGCGTCTTCAAAATACTTTGCAAGAAGAGCCAAATGTTCGTGAAATGCCAACGCTGGTTCTATTGTTGACTATGCAATTTCTTGCATATAACTATGCCATATCATAATGTCTCACTTATTTAAAAAAAACAACGGAGTCATGCTGCATAGCAATTATTCCCAAGTTACGTGGGATCTGCGTATTTTTTTATTGCGGGCAGTAGCGGATGGCGAAATGTATGCCACGAAATGATCTTCATTTTGTATTGCAAAGCACCAGTACTGTGAAACCAATCGAGTAGTTCTTATACAATAGAGCAATACGTAAAAAACATCCCGAACATGCAGAAAAATTATAGTTGGCCTCGTGCGGCACGGCCTCCTGCAGGCTTCGCAGTGCTTGCGGAGAGCAAGGATTGAACGCAAATGCACCCACTCGCAAAGCAACGCCCCACGAGGGTGCTGCCGGCAGTCATCAGCTGCGGGGCCTTCTTCTAGCCCGCGCTCAGCATACTAGGCAGTATATTTCTAGACACTGTAATCGTGTCGCCCCTCTCACGCTGCTTCAGAAAAAAAAACGAGGCGCGAATTCCCAGACGGAGTTCTGCGCCAATGCATGAGTGAGTCTCGAATTTTTGCACAGTGATAGGCGCAATATTAGAGTGTGGCTTCGTTTCCTGGTCTAAATAAAATTGTGCGTCACGGGCAGCTAGCACTATTCATCAAACATGCAAAGAGAGCGGCACGTGGCCGCCTCGTCATTATAAACGAAGAGGTGGTTTTTCATCCTGCACAATTTTTCATTTTAAAAACAGCAGCCATAATGACGATGTGGATGCAGAGAGAGTGAAACACGTGAACACACACACACGAGAGAGAGAATTAGACGGTAATTTGAATTTTTTCACAATAAGACGTCTACTTGATGCCAGAGATAAATTTTAATGACGTCATTCTGACGTTATAAATGCCGTAACTAGATCATGTTATCACATGACTTCTTCACAAGATAAAAGGTGGGCTGATCTCGAAGGCAGTGCATAAAAAGAAGAGGTCGATAACCCTTGCATTACCTCCGACCTCTGAGATAGTGCATGGCTACGCAAGCTGTAGAGAACGTTCGGAGGGTTCTGTAGGATGATCAGTGTATCGACAGTAAGGTTATACAGGAATAACTGCAAATTCAAGTAGTCTTAGAACAATGCATGAAGGAATATCAGAGTTTTTCACACTTGTAGACGCAATGTCGGCGTGTGGCATCGTCTGATGGCAAAATGAGATTGTGCGTCACGGGAAGCTACCCGCCTCGTCTATATAAACAAAAAGGTGCTTTACTATGCTCCACAAAATTTCACGGTAAAAACAACAGCCATAATGATGATGTGAATGGAGAGAGAGCTAAACACACGAACCCACACACACACACAGGAGAGAGAATGGGAGTATGGGACGGTCATTTTATTACTTCACCAGATGACGTCCACATAATGTCAGAAATAAATTTTCTTGACGTTATTGTGACGTTTGAACATGGCGCAACAAGATTATGTCTTCACATGTTGCCGTCACATGATGAAAGGTGGGCTGATCACGGAGCCAATGCAAAACAAACAGACTTCCATAAAGTTTGTAATACCTCCGATCTCTGAGATATAGCAGAGCCATTCTAGCTGCAGAAAACTTTCAGAGCATGCTGTGGGATGATCACGGTATCAACGGAAGAGTGATGGAGGAACAATGTTTTCAATTTAAGGTTTCCCAAAATAATTTATGTGGGAATGTCGGAGTTTTTCGCAGTGGTAGACGCAATATCGGAGTGGGGCATCGTGTGATGGGAAAATGAGATTGTGCGTCTTGAAAGGTAGCTCTATCCAACAAACGCGCCATCGCAGCGGCAAGTTCCCTCCCAGTTCTTATCAACGAAAAGGTGGTTTACAATAGTCCAGTAAATTCCACGGTAAAACTACATTAATGATGATGGTGATGGAGATTCAGAAAAAGAAACACACAAACACAAAACAAGGTTGGCTGATCACAGAGGCAGCCATAATGGCCGTGCAGATGGAGATAGATGAAACACACAAACACGCACACAAACACAGGAGCGATAGTGAGAACTCATTTGTTGAGGCTGTTTGGAGCAGCCTCAACAAATGAGTTAGCACAGGCGGTGTCTGCAGGCGTTGTAGGAGATCGTCAAATGCCGCTTGTTGATCGTCGCCCCATGTGAACGAAACGTCTTCTATTGTGAGTCGTGGGAACGGCGAGGCTATGTGTGAGAAATTGGCAATAAACCTTTGGTAGTGTGCACATAGGCAGAGGAAACGCCTGACTACTTTCTTGTCTGTTGGCACCGGAAATTTTCTGACGGCCGCGATCTTATCGGGATCAGGTCGAACACCTTCATGGCTCACCACATGGCTAAAAAATTGGATCTCCTTGAAACTGAAATGATACTCCTCGGGTTTCAGTGTCAGGCCGGCAGACCTTATTGCCCTAATACCAATAGCCACCTGCTCAGGTGTCTTTCAAATGTTTTTGAAAAAGCAATGACGTCGTCCAGATAGACCAGACATGTCTGCCACTCAAGGTCTGACAGAACGGTATTCATCAGTCTCTGAAATGTTGCGGGGGCTGAGCACAATCCGAATGGCAAGGCTTTAAACTCATAAAGCCCGTCAGGCGTTACAAAAGCCGTTTTTTCTCTACCTCGCTCGGCGACCTCAATTCGCCAATACCAACTTTTGAGGTCCATTGACGAAAAGTAGCGTGCATACCTCAGCCTGTCGAGTGAACCATCCATGCACGGTAATGGGTATACGTGTTTCTTTGTCACACGATTCAGCTTGTGATAGTCGACACAAAATTGCAAGCTTCCGTCTTTCTTCTTTACTAGCACTACCGGCGATGCCCAAGGACGTCTTGACGGATAGATGACGTCATCATCGAGCATTTTTTGCCCATGTTCCTTGATTGCTTCACGCTCTTTTGGTGCTACGCGTTATGGGTTCTGTCGTATTGGCCTTGCCGTCTCCTCTGTTATTTCCCGGTGCTTCGTCAGTGGCATTTGACTGACCCTCGAAGTCGATGAAAAACAGTCTTCGAACTGATGAAGAAGATCTACAAGACCTTGTGTCTGCGCTGGTGACAAATCTGTGCTTACGTCAATAGGTGAGGGGTCGACGTGGGTTGCGGCTCGTCCTGTTGTACTACACAGCACTCGCGGATTTCGGTGATCTCGTCAAAGTAGGCAACTGTAGTGCCTTGTGTAATGTGTCGTCGCTCGTTGGTAAACTTCGTCAACAGAACCTCTGCTTCCCCGCACACAACACTGACGATACTTCTGGCAATTGCAACACCGCGAGAGAGTAAGAGCGTCAATACTTGTTCAGCAATTCCTTCTCCAGTGTTCTGCTCGCTGCACGTGACTGAAACAAGGCGGCACGATAACGAAGGTACGGTCACATCGTCAATGACTCGTAGGTATTTTCGGTGTAGCGCTGCGCTTTGATCCGCTGAAAAGGTCAGTACACCATCCAGAATATTGATGATGGCACCATATTCACGCAAGAAATCAATCCCCAAGATATCCTGTTTGCAACACTCAGAAAGGATAACAAAAGTTGCGACAAAGGATGCATCCCCTATTTTCATTCTTGCGGTGCACTTTCCGATAGGCGTGAGTAGCTGTCCTCAAGCTTCTCTAATCTGCGGCCCTGTCCATTCCATTCTAACCTTTCTGAGCATGTCTGCCAGACTCTCACTCATTATTGAGAAGTCCGCGCCAGTGTCGGCCAATGCAATGACATCATGTTCGTCAATCGTAATTGCAACTTCGACAGTAACAACCCCACCGTTTGTCGATTCATTGAAAATGTGCCTCTTCGTTCGGCAGTATTGGGGGATTTCCAGTATTTTGAGGATTCGCAACCTTCCCCCCTGAGGTCGCTGCTTTGAGTTTCCTAGGCGTGGACTAGGAGATCTCCCTCTTGGCATGTCAGTGGTACTCCGTCTAGAGGATGGAGAATAACGCCCAGGAGAGGGTGAGCGCGACCGAAACCCAGGAGAAAAATACCGCGGGGTCATGACACTCGTGTCGACGTCAGGTTTTTCGTTGAAATGGCGCTGAGGAGTAGTGGAAGGAAACCCTTGGTACCCTGCGACGCGATACGGGCACTACCGAACGATGTGGCCTGCTTCCCCACAATGAAAGCACAGGGGCCTACGGTCAGGAGTACGCCAGATGTCAGTCTTGCAAAGTGGTGGCCGCCTCGGCGTCGAATTTCTCTGTAGTACCAAGGCGCTGTCGGTGGATGTTGCTGGTCGTACTGATGTGGTGTTGGCAAGTTCGCTGGCTGTCGGCGGACTATGTCTGCATAGCTTGCCCTGGGAGTGCTCGTGTTTGGCTCAGGAAGCGAGAGCGCTTGACTGATCTCCTGGCGTACAACTTCCGTTACTGAGGCGATCGCGCAGTCATTCGGTTTGGCGACGAGCTTCTTGACCTCTTCTTGTACGATTTCTCGTATTAGTTGGCGCAAAGAACCTTCGTCGGGTGTTGTTGCTGTGGTCGTGGCTGCCACGCTGATCGGTGCATTGTGCGTTGGGTGGTCATACTGGCGGTTACGTAGATGCAGTGCGCGTTCGATAGATGTCGCTTTCTCTGAGAATTCATCAACACTTGCAGGCGGGTTTCGTACGAGAACAGCGAAGAGCTGCTCCTTAACGCCCCACATGAGGTGGCTAACCTTTTCGGCTTCGAGCATATTAGCATTCACTCGACGAAATAGCCTCGCCATGTCCTCAACAAACATCGTAACGGATTCATTTGGTTTCTGAATTCGTGACTCGAAGAGACGTTGTGCGATTTCTCGTCTTTCAGTGCTCACGAAAGTGTAGAGAAACTTTTGCCGGAACTCATCCTAAGACGACCACACGCGATTCGTGAACCATGTTCTGGCTCCGTCTTGAAGCAGAAAATAAACGTAGCCCAACTTCTGCGTGGGGTTCCACACGTTAAAATTCGCTGTGTGCTCCGATTCCTCGAGCCAAACATGTGCGTTCTCACATGCTTTTCCGTGGAAGTCAACCGGAAGTCGAGGGTTCATAACAGTTACCTGTGTCGTGTTTGGGCTGGGCATGTTGGGGCCAGTGCTTCCCGGCACCGTCCTGCTTTCTGGCACGGTTCACGCTTTCCGGATATGGAACCGAACTCCGGGCTGAGGCCTAACAGGCGGCGGCTGCTGTGGTGAACGGGGGTGTCGATGCGCGGAGGTCTTTCTGGACTAGATGCGGGGCCGTTGTCAGGCCTCCCGAACATGTACCCAGCTCCTCCACCAGTGTCACAATGCAGGAACCGCAGCAGTCGATTACAGAAACTCACTTTAAATGTACCAGAACTGGCATACTGATCGGAAGAGAACCTTGTCTTTTTTCTCTCGCTGCGCAGTGTTCTTCGCTCTTCTCTTGGTGCTGCATATTCAATGTGGCAATATGGCGTCCACATAATGTCAGAGATAAATTTTCTTGACGTCGTTGTGACGTTGGAACATGGCGCAACAATATTATGTCATCGCATGTTGTCGTCACATGATGAAAGGAGGGCTGATCACAGAGGCAATTCAAAACAAAGAGAGTTCGATAAACTTTGCATTAGCTCCGATCTCTGAGATGTTGCAGAGCCACTGTAGCTGCAAAAAACTTTCAGAGCATGCTGTAGGAAGATGACGGTATCAACGGAAAAAGTGATGAGGGAACAATAACTTCAATTTAATGGTTTCCCGAAATAATGCATGTGGAATGTCAGAGTTTTTCACAGTGGTGGGCACAATATCAGCGTGGGGCATCGTGTGATGAGAAATTGAGATTGTGCATCTAGAAAGGTAGCTCTATCCAACAAACCCGCCGTCGGAGCGGCATGTCCCCTCCCCGTTCTTATCAACGAAAATGTGGTTTACAATAGTCCACTAAATTCCACGGTAAAAACAGCAGCATTAATGACGATGGTGATGAAGATTCAGAGAGAGAATCACACCAACACAAAATAAGGTGGGCTGATCACCGAGGCAGCCATAATGGCCGTGCAGATGAAAGAGAGGGAAACACACAAACACACACAAAAACACACGACCGAGAGAGAGAGAAAGTAACAGTATTGTGCATTCCGCAAGCCTGAATAATTAATCGAAACTCACCTTACCCTGTGGTTATTGATCAGGCTTTTGTGGGCCATACAAACCATTCGTGATAGTACCTCAGCATTGCCCTATCATTACCTCTGGTAGGTATGCGTTCAAAATAATGCTGAAGCCATTGAAAGCTTTCTCAAAATAAAGGAGTAATCACAGGCAGATTCTACACGCAAGTTTTGATTGACAAAACAAACAAAAAAACAAACCAACAATACAGGTTGGATACACGGTAATGATGTTTATGGTGCCAGAAGTATGCGGGTGAAACGACAAAATAAAGATTTTGGAGTTCTTCGCGACAATACAAAATGATCACGAGGCCCTACACTAGCTAAATAAATAGAAAAGGTTTTGCCGTGACCAGGAGTCAAACTTGGGTTTTTGCGGCCACAATGAAGGTACTAACCGCTGTACGATCACGGCAATCTCGCAGGAAGAGGCATACGACTGTTGTTGCTCTGGCAATAAGAACGGTGCAGCACCTTCATCTTTGCCTTTCATCATCATCATCATCGTCATTTTGTAACTATCGTGTTACAGTGTCTAGAAATATACCACGTAGTGTGCTGAGCGCGCGCATTCCGTACGAGACTGGGTGGCCGCGCATGTGATGTCTGCACTCAGATGCCACAAGCTGGCGCTGCGTGTCAGAGGGTGGACGAACGAGCGATATTCCTCTCATCCTGTTGCTGCCGTGCCTTGCCGCGTTTAAAACCAGTGTGTGACAGCTGCCTTCTGATTACTGTGAAGTTCGACGGCACCATATGTACACTGCAACACCCTGAGATTTTAAGAGCTATGCGGCAATGAAAAGAAGGAACATGTATTTTGCCGCTGTGTCAAAGAAGTTATCGGTCGAACAGGGAAAAGGTGTCTTGTTCATCGCACTAACGGATCAAGCATGTTTTCCTGAATGAAAAAGTAGGATCAAGATGGCAGACAGAAGGCTGAATCCGAAGGCTGTCGTGTGATAAAAACATTCTTAGAGTGACTCCACCAAACTATCTTTTCGGGTTAGGGTGAACGGTGTCGGGAATGAAATCGCCATATAGGCAAAATTTCAAATATGATTATTTATCTAAAAATTGAAAATACCCTTTCTAATTTCATTCACACAGATTTTCTCCATGTCAACGTCGCATTCCCTTTCCAACAATGTTATGAGTATCATATGCAGTGAGTGTCAGATTATTCATTGGCATGTTATTATTGGTTTTCACTCGAATCCTAATGGAATGCAGGCTAAGAGGTAGAGGCTTTAGAGTCTTCTGTGATAATTTTTGCTCTCAAAAACAAAGCACATCGAAAAAATAACTGGTGGTTATATTGCCAATGGTTTTAAAGAAAATTTTTTCCGTACTGCAACTACTTTGACCATTTATCTATCTATATATATATATATATATATATATATATATATATATATATATATATATATATATATATATATATATATATGTGTGTGTGTGTGTGTGTGTGTGTGTGTGTGTGTGTCCATCCATTCATCCGTTTGTCTGTCGATCCGTCCGTCCATTTGTCCATCCGTTCATCCGTGTGTCTGTCCATTCGTCTGTCCATCTGTCAATTCGTTCATCTGTCTGTCCGTGTACATCCGTCCGTCCATCTCTTTGTCTGTCCATCCGTTCATCCGTCTGTCTGTTTATCCGTCCGTTCTTCTGTCTATCCGTTCATCCGTCTCTCCCTATCCATCTGTCCATCCCTTCGTGTGCCCTTCCTTCCGTCTGTCTGTCCGTGCGTCCGTCCGTCCGTCCGTCTCTCCGTGCATCAGTCTGTGCGTCCGTCCATCAATCCATCCGTCCATCTGTCTGTCTGTCGATCCATCCGTCCAACTGTCTATGCATTCATCCGTCTGTCTGTCCATCCGTCCGTCCATCTGTCCATCCGTTCATCTGTCTGTCCGTGTACATCCTTTCGTCCGTCCGTGCGTCCATCCGTTCATCGGTCTGTCTTTCTATCTGTCCGTCCATCGGTCAATCCGTTCATCCGTCTCTCCATATTCTTCTGTCCATCCGTTCATCCGTCTTTCCGTATCCATCCGTCCGTCCGTCCGTCGTCCTTCCGTCCGTCTGTCTGTCCGTGCGTCCACTCGTATGTTCATCTTTTCGTGCACCCGTCCATCCAACCATCCGTTCATCCGTTTGTCTGTCGATACGTCCGTCCATCTGTCCATCTGTTCATCCGTCTGTCCATCTGTCTGTCCAACTGGTCATTTTTTCATCTGTCTGTCCGTGTACATTCTTCCGTCCATCCTTGCGTTCATCCATCTGTCTGTCCTTCCGTTCACCTGTCTGCTTGTCCATCCGTCCGTCCATCTGTCCATCTGTTCATCCTTCTCTCCATATCCATCCGTCCATCCGTCCGTGCGTCCGTCCATCCGTTCATCCGTGCGTCCGTCTATCCATTGTCTCTGCGTTTGTCTGTCTGTCCCTTCGTCCGTAAGTCCATCTTTCTGACTGTCTGTCTGTCTGTCTGCCCATCTATCTATCCATCTATCTATTCATCTATCGTATTGCCTACGTTTGGTGCAATCCCACAATCTTAACTTAGCGTCGTCGAAATACTTTGCAAGAAGAGCCAAATGTTCGTGAAACGCCAACGCTGGTTCTATTGTTGACTATTCAATTTTTCGCATATAATTATGCCATATCATAATTTCTCACTTATTTAAAAAATTACAACAGTGTCATGTTGCATAGCATTTATTCCCAAGTTACGTGGGATCTGCGTATTTTTTATTGCGGGCAGTAGCGAATGGCGAAATGTATGCCACGAAAAGATCTTCATTTGGTATTGCAAAGAGCAGTACTGTGAAAGCCATCGAGTAGTTCTTATACAGTGGAGAAATATGTAAAAACACCTCGAATATGCAGAAAAATAATAGTTGGCCTCGTGCGGGATGGCCTCCTGCAGGCTTCGCAGCACTTGCGGACAGCAAGGATGGAACGCAAATGCACCCACTCGCAAATAAACGCCCCACGAGGGTGCTGCCAGCAGTTATCAGCTGCGGGGCCTTCTCCTAGCTCGCACTCGGCATACTAGGGAGTATATTTCTAGACACTGTAATTGTGTCGTCCCTCTCACGCTGCTTCAGAAAAAAAAACGAGGCGCGAATTCCCAGACGGAGTTCTGCGCCAATGCATGAGGGAGTGTCGAATTTTTGCACAGTGATAGGCGCAATATTAGAGTGTGGCATCGTTTCCTGGTCTAAATAAAATTGTGCGTCACGGGCAGCTAGCCCTATTCATCAAACATGCAAAGAGCGCGGCACGTGCCCGCCTCGTCATTATAAACGAAGAGGTGGTTTTTCATCCTGCACAATTTTTCATTTTAAAAACAGCAGCCATAATGACGATGTGGATGCAGAGAGAGTGAAACACGTGAACACACACACACACACGAGAGAGAGAGAATGAGACGGTAATTTGAATTACTTCACAATATGACGTCTACTTGATGCCAGAGATAAATTTTAATGACGTCATTCTGACGTTGTAAATGCCGTAACTAGATCATGTTATCACATGACTTCTTCACAAGATAAAAGGTGGGCTGATCTCGAAGGCAGTGCATAACAAGAAGAGGTCGATAACCCTTGCATTACCTCCGACCTCTGAGATAGTGCATGGCCACGCAAGCTGCAGAAAACGTTCGGAGGGTTCTGTAGGATGATCAGTGTATCGACAGAAAGGTTATACAGGAATAACTTCAAATTCAAGAAGTCTTAGAACAATGCATGAAGGAATATCAGAGTTTTTCACACTTGTAGACGCAATGTCGGCGTGTGCCATCGTCTGATGGCAAAATGAGATTGTGCGTCACGGGAAGCTACCCGCCTCGTCTATATAAACGAAAAGGTGCTTTACTATGCTCCACAAAATTTCACGGTAAAAACAACAGCCATAAGGATGATGTGGATGGAGAGAGAGCTAAACACACGAACCCACACACACACAGAGGAGAGGGAATGGGAGTATGGGACGGTCATTTCATTACTTCACCAGAAGACGTCCGCATGATGTGAGAGATAAAATTTCTTGCCGTCATTGTGACGTTTGAACATGGCGCAACAAGATTATGTCATCACATGTTGCCGTCACATGATAAAAGGTGGGCTGATCACGGAGCCATTGCAAAACAAACAGAGGTCCTTAAAGTTTCTATTACCTCTGATCTCTGAGATATTGCAGAGCCGTTCAAGCTGCAGAGAACTTTCAGAGCATGCTGTGGCATGATCACGGTAACAACGGAAAAGTGATGAAGAAACAATATTTTCAAGTTAAGGTTTCCCAAAATAATGTATGTGGGAATGTCGGAGTTTTTTGCAGTGGTAGACGCAATATCACAGTGGTGCATCGTGTGATGGGAAAATGAGAAGATGCGTCTTGAAAGGTAGCTCTATCCAACAAACCCGCTGTCGCAGCGGCATGTTCCCTCCCAGTCCTTATCAACGAAAAGGTTGCTTACAATAGTCCAGTAAATTCTACGGTAAAAACAACAGCATTAATGAAGATGGTGATGGAG
This sequence comes from Rhipicephalus annulatus, assembly GCA_013436015.1. Taxonomy (NCBI): domain Eukaryota; kingdom Metazoa; phylum Arthropoda; class Arachnida; order Ixodida; family Ixodidae; genus Rhipicephalus; species Rhipicephalus annulatus. Next base: position 52,017 of record WOVY01006900.1, on the reverse strand, counting down.
ATTCAGAAAGAGAAACACACAAACACAAAAAATTGGGCTGATCACAGAGGCAGCCATAATGGCCGTGCAGATGGAGAGAGATGATACACACAAACACAAAGACAGGAGCGATAGAGAGAAATTAACAGTATTGTGAATTCCGCAAGCGTGAACTATTGATGGAAACTTACCAGACGCTGTGGTTATTGATCAGGCTGTTATGGGCCATACAAACCATCCGTCATAGTACTTCAGCATTGCCCTATCATTTCCTGTGGTAGGCATGTGTTCAAAACGATTCTGAACCTATTGAAAACTTTCTCAAAATGAAGGAGTAATCAAAGGCAGATTCTACACGCAAGCTTTGATTGACAAAACAAAAAAACAAACCAACAATAAAGCTTGGATACACGGTAATGATGTTTATGGTGCCAGAAGTTTGCGGGTGAAACAAAAAAATCAAGATATGGGAGTTCTTTGCGACCATACGAAATGATCACCAGGCCCCCATACTTTATAAAAAAAGAAAAAAAAATTGCCGTGGCCAGGAGTCGCACCTGGGTTATTGCGGCCACAACGCAAGGTACTAACCGCTGTACGACCACGGCTATCCCGCAGGACGAGGCATACGACTGTTGTTGCTCTGGCAATAAGAACGGTGCAGCGCCTTCATCTTTGCCTTTCATGATCATCATCGTCATTTTGGAGCCATCGAGTTACAGTGTCTAGAAATATACCACGAGTGTGCTGAGTGCGCGCATTCCGTACGAGAGTGGGTGGCCGCGCATGTTATGACTGCACTAAGATGCAACAAGCGGCGCTGCGTGTCAGAGGGTGCATTAACGAGCGAAATTCCTCTCATCCTGTTGCTGCCGTGCCTTGCCACGTTTAGAACCAGTGTGTGACAGCTGCCTTCTGATTTACTGTGAAGTTCGACGGCAACATATGTACACTGCAACACCCTGAGATTTTAAAAGCTACGCCGCAATGAAAAGAAGGAACGTGTATTGGGCCGCTGTGTCAAAGAAGTTATCGGTCGAACAGGGAAAGGTGTCTTGTTCCTCGCACTAACGGATCCAGCATGTTTTCCTGAATGAAAAAGTAGGATCAAGATGGCAGACAGAAGGCTGAATCCGAAGGCTGTCGTGTGAGAAAAAATTCTTAGAGTGACTCCACCGAACTATCTTTTCGGCTTAGGGTGAACGGTGTCGGGAATGAAATCGCCATCTAGGCAAAATTTCAAATATGATTATCTAAAAAATCGAAAATCCCTTTCTAATTTTATTCTCCCATGTCAACGTCGCCATCCCTTTCCAACAGCGTTTTGAGTATCATATGCGGCGAGTGTCAGATTATTCATTGGCCTGTTATTATTGGTTTTCTCTCGGATCCTGATGGAATGCAGGCTAAGAGGTAAAGCCTTTAGAGTGTTTTGTGATAATTTTTGCTCTCAAAAACAAAGCAAATTTTAAAAAATAACTGGTGGTTATATTGCCAATGGTTTTTAAAAATAATTTTTTCTGTATTGCAACCACTTTGAGCATTAATCTATATATATATATATATATATATATATATATATATATATATATATATATATATGTCCATCCGTTGATCCGTCTGCCTGTCGATCCGTCTGTCTGTGCATCCGTCCGTCCATGTGTCCATCCGTTCATCCGTCTCTTTTTATCCTTCCGTCCATCTGTCCATGCGTCCTTCTGTCTGTCCCTCTGTCCGTGCGTCCATCCGTCTGTCCCTCGGTCCGTGCGTCCATCCGTTTACGGTCTATCCGTCCATCCGTCCGTGTGTCCGTCTATCTGTTCGTCAATGCGTCCGTACATCCATCCATTCGTTCATCCGTCTGTCTGTCGATCCATCCGTCCATCTGTCCATCCGTTCATCCGTCTGTCTGTCCAACCATCTGTCCATCAGTCAATTCGTTCATCTGTCTGTCCGTGTACATCCGTCCGTCCATCCCTTTGTCTGTCCATCCGTATGTCTGTCCATCCGTCTGTTCTTCTGTCTATCCGTTCATCCGTCTCTCCCTATCCATCCTTCCGTCCCTCCGTGCGCCCTTCCATCCGTCTGTCTGTCCGTGCGTCCATCTGTCCGTGCGTCCATCTGTCCGTCCGTCTCTCCGTGCATCAGTCCGTGCGTCCGTCCACCAATCCATTGGTTCATCAGTCTGTCTGTCGATCCATCCGTCCATCTGTCTGTCCGTTTATCCGTCTGTCTGTCTATCCGTCCATCCATCTGTCCATCCGTTCATCTGTCTGTCCGTGTACATCCTTTCGTCCGTCCGTGCGTCCATCTGTTCATCGGTCTGTCTGTCCATCCGTCCGTCCATCTGTCCATCCGTTCATCCGTCCCTCCCTATCCATCCGTCCGTCCGTCCGTCGTCCTTCCGTCCGTCTGTCTCGTCCGTGCGTCCACCCGTCCGTCCATCTTTCTGTGCATCTCTCCATGCGTCCGTCCATTCGTTCGTCCGTGCACCCGTCCATCCAACCATCCGTTCATCCGTCTGTCTGTCGATGCGTCCGTCCATCTGTCCATCTGTTCATCCGTCTGTCCATCTGTCTGTCTATCTGTTCATTTGTTCATCTGTCTCTCCGTGTACATCCTTCCGTCCATCCGTGCGTCCATCCATCTGTCTGTCCTTCCGTTCACCTGTCTGCTTGTCCAAACGTCCGTACATCTTTCCATCTGTTCATCCATCTCTCCATATCCATCGGACCATCCGTCCGTGCGTCCGTTCATCCGTTCATCCAGTGCGTCCATCTATCCATCGTCTCTGCGTCTGTCTGTTCCTTCGTTCGTAAGTCCATCTTTCTGACTGTCTGTCTGTCTGCCATCTATCTATCCATCTATCTATCTATTCATCTATCGTATTGCCTACGTTTGGGTGCCCTCACGATCACCCCCTTAATTAGCGTCTTCGTAATACTTTGCAAGAAGAGCCAAATGTTCGTGAAACGCCAACGCTGGTTCTATTGTTGACTATCCTTTTTCTTGCATATAATTATGCCATATCATAATGTCTCACCTTTTTAAAAAATTAGAACAGAGTCATGTTGCATAGCATTTATTCCCAAGTTACGTGGGATCTGCGTATTTTTTTATTGCGGGCAGTAGCGGATGGCGAAATGTATGCCACCAAATGATCTTCATTTGGTATTGCAAAGCGTCAGTACTGTGAAAGCAATCGAGTAGTTCTTATACAATAGAGCAATACGTAAAAAACACCCCGATTATGCAGAAAAATGATAGATGGCCTCGAGCGGCACGGCCTCCTGCAGGCTTCGCAGCGCTTGCGAAGAGCAAGGATTGAACGCAAATGCACCCACTCGCAAAGCAACGCACCACGAGGGCGCTGCCGGCAGTCATCAGCTGCGGGGCCTTCTCCTAGCCCGCGCTCAGCATACTAGGCAGTATGCTTCTAGACACTGTAATCGTGTCGCCCCTCTCACGCTGCTTGAGAAAGAAAAACGAGGCGCGAATACCCAGACGGAGTTCTGCGCCAATGCATGAGGGAATCTCGAATTTTTGCACAGTGTTAGGCGCAATATTAGAGTGTGGCATCGTTTCCTGGTCTAAATAAAGTTGTGGGTCACGGGCAGCTAGCCCTATTCATCAAACATGCAAAGAGAGCGGCATGTCCCCGCCTCGTCATTATAAACGAAAAGGTGGTTTTTCATCCCGCACAGATTTTCATGGTAAAACAGCAGCCATAATGACGATGTGGCAGGAGAGAGAGTGAAACTCGTGAACACACACACGAGAGAGAGAGAGAATTAGACGGTAATTTGAATTACTTCACAATATGACGTCCACTTGACTGCCAGAGATAAATTTTAATGACGTCATTCTGACGTTTAGAAATGCCGTAACTAGATCATGTTATCACAAGACTTCTTCACAAGATAAAAGGTGGGCTGATCTCGAAGGCAGTGGATAACAAGGAGAGGTCCATAACCCTTGCATTTCCTCCGACCTTTGGGATAGTGCATGGCCACGCAAGCTGCAGAAAACGTTCGGAGGGTTCTGTAGGATGATCAGTGTATCCACAGAAAGGTTATAAAGAATAACTTCAAATCCAAGTAGTCTTAGAACAATGCATGAAGGAATATCAGAGTTTTTTACACTTGTAGATGCAATGTCGGCGTGTGGCATCGTGTGATGGCAAAATGAGATTGTGCGTCACGGGAAGCTACCCACCTCGTCTATATAAACAAAAAGGTGCTTTACTATGCTCCACAAAATTTAACGGTAAAAACAACAGCGATAATGACGATGTGGTTGTAGAGAGAGTGAAACACACGAACCCACACACACACACAGGAGAGAGAATGGGAGAATGGGATGGTCATTTTATTACTTCACCAGATGACGTCCACATGATGTCAGAGATAAATTTTCTTGACCTCATTGTGATGTTTGAACATGGCGCAACAAGATTATGTCATCACATGTTGCCGTCACATGATAAAAGGTGGGCTGATCGCGGAGCCAATGCAAAACAAACATTGTTCCATAAAGTTTGTATTACTTCCGATCTCTGAGATATAGCAGAGCCATTCTAGCTGCAGAAAACTTTCAGAGCATGCTGTGGGTTGATCACGGTATCAACAGAAAAGTGATGGAGGAACAATATTTTCAATTTAAGGTTTCCCAAAATAATTTATGGGGGAATGTCGGAGTTTTTCGCAGTATTAGACGCAATATCGGAGTGGGGCATCGTGTGATGGGAAAATGAGATTGTGCGTCTTGAAAGGTAGCTCTATCCAACAAACCCGCCGTCGCAGCGGCAAGTTCCCTCCCAGTTCTTAGCAACGAAAAGGTGGTTTACAATAGTCCAGTAAATTCCATGGTAAAAACAACAATAATGATGATGGTGATGGAGATTCAGAAAGAGAAACACACAAACACAAAACAAGGTGGGCTGATCACAGAGGCAGCCATAATGGCCGTGCAGATGGAGAGAGATGAAACACACAAACACACACACAAGCACAAGAGCGATAGAGAGAAATTAACAGTATTGTGAATTCCGCAAGCCTTAACTATTGATCGAAACTTACCAGACGCTGTGGTTATTGATCAGGCGTTTATGGGCCATGCAAACCATCCGTCATAGTACTTCAGCATTGCTCTATCATTTCCTGTGGTAGGTGTGTGTTCAAAATTATACTGAAACTATTGATAACTTTCTCAAAACGAAGGAGTAATCAATGGCAGACTCTACACGCAAGTTTTGATTGGCAAAACAAACAAAGAAACAAACCAACAATAAAGCTTGGATACACGGTAATGATGTTTATGGTGCCAGAAGTTTACGGGTGAAACGAAAAAAATCAAGATATGGGAGTTCTGTGCGACAATACGAAATGATCACCAGGCCCCCATACTTTCTAAAAAAGAAAAAAAATTTGCCGTGGCCAGGAGTCGAACCTGGGTTATTGCGGCCACAACGCAAGGTACTAACCGCTGTACGACCACGGCTATCCCGCAGGACGAGGCATACGACTGTTGTTGCTCTGGCAATAAGAACGGTGCAGCGCCTTCATCTTTGCCTTTCATGATCATCATCGTCATTTTGGAACCATCGTGTTACAGTGTCTAGAAATATACCACGAGTGTGCTGAGCGCGCGCATTCCGTACGAGAGTGGGTGGCCGCGCATGTGATGACTGCACTCAGATGCAACAAGCGGCGCTGCGTGTCAGAGGGTGCACCAACGAGCGAAATTCCTCTCATCCTGTTGCTGCCGTGCCTATGCCACGTTTAAAACCAGTGTGTGACAGCTGCCTTCTGATTAACTGTGAAGTTCGACGGCAACATATGTACACTGCAACACCCTGAGATTTTAAAAGCTACGTGGCAATGAAAAGAAGGAACGTGTATTGGGCAGCTGTGTCAAAGAAGCTATCGGTCAAACAGGGAAAAGGTGTCTTGTTCCTGGCACTAACGGATCCAGCATGTTTTCCTGAATGAAAAGTAGGATCAAAATGGCGGACAGAAGGCTGAATCCGAAGGCTGTCGTGTGAGAAAAACATCCTTAGAGTGGCTCCACCGAACCATCTTTTCGGATTAGGGTGAACGGTGTCGCGAATGAAATCGCCATATAGGCAAAATTTCAAAAATGATTATTTATTTAAAAAATCGAAAATACCCTTTCTAATTTCATTCACACAGATTTTCTCCCATGTCAACGTCGCACTCCCTTTCCAGCAACGTTTTGAGTATCATATGCGGCGAGTGTCAGATTATTCATTGGCATGTTATTATTGGTTTTCAGTCGAAGCCTAATGGAATAATGGAGAAGCTTTAGAGACTTCTGTGATAATTTTTGCTCTCAGAAACAAAGCACATTTTAAAAAATAACTGGTGATTATATTGCCAATGGTTTTTAAAATAATTTTTCCGTACTGCAACCACTTCGAGCATTTATATATATATATATATATATATATATATATATATATATATATATATATGTGTGTGTGTCTGTCTATCCGTTACCTGTCTGTCTGTCCATCCGTCCGTCCATCTGTCCATCCGTTTATCCGTCTCTCTTTATCCATCCGTCCGTCTGTCCATGCGTCCATCCGTCTGTCCCTCTGTCCATGCGTCCACCCGTTTACCGTCTATCCATCCATCCGTCAGTGTGTCCGTCCATTCGTTCGTCCGTGCGTCCGTCCATCCATACATTCGTTTATCCCTCTGTCTGTCGATCCGTCCGTCCATCTGTCCACCCGTTCATCTGTCTGTCTGTCCATCCGTCTGTCCATCTGTCAATTCGTTCATCTGTCTGTCCATGTACATCTGTCCATCCATCCCTTTGTCTGTCCATCCGTTCATCCGTCTCTCTGTCCATCCGTCCATTCTTCTGTCTATCCGTTCATCCGTCTCCCTATCCATCCGTCCGTCCCTCTGTGCGCCCTGCCATTTGTCTGTCTGTCCGTGCGTCCGTCCATCCATCCATCCGTTCATCTGTCTGTCTGTCGATCCTTCCGTCCATCTGTCTATCCGTTCATCCGTCTGTCTGTCCGTCCATCCGTTCATCTGTCTGTCCGTGTACATCCTTTCGTCCGTCCATCTGTCTGTCTGTCCATCCGTTCATCTGTCTGTCTGTCAGTCCGTCCGTCCATCTGTCCATCCGTTCATTCGTCTCTCCTTATCCATCCGTCCTTCCGTCCGTGCGTCCATCCGTCTGTCCGTGTGTCCGTCAATCCGTTCGTCCGTGCGTTCGTCCATCCATTCATCCGTTCATCCGTCTGTCTGTCGATCCGTCCTTCCATCTGTCCATTCGTTCATCCGTCTGTCTGTCCATCCGTCTGTCCATCTGTCAATTCGTTCTTCTGTCTGTCCGTGTACATCCATCCGTCCATCCCTTTGTCTGTCCATCCGTTCATCCGTCTGTCTGTCCATCCGTCCGTTCTTCTGTCTATCCGTTCATCCGTCTCCCTATCCATCCGTCCGTCCCTCTGTGCGCCCTTCCATCCGTCTGTCTGTCCGTGCGTCCGTAAATCCATCCATCCGTTCATCTGTCTGTCTGTCGAACCTTACGTCCATCTGTCTATCCGTTCATCCGTCTGTCTGTCCATCCGTCTGTCCATCCATTCATCTGTTTGTCCGTGTACATCCTTTCGTCCGTCCATCTGTCTGTCTGTCCATCCGTTCATCTGTCTGTCTGTCAATCCGTCCGTCCATCTGTCCATCCGTTCATTTGTCTCTCCTTATCAATCCGTCCTTCCATCCGCGCGTCCATCCGTCTGTCCGTGTGTCCGTCAATCCGTTCGTCCGTGCGTTCGTCCATCCATTCATCCGTTCATCCGTCTGTCTGTCAATCCGTCCTTCCATCTGTCCATTCGTTCATCCGTCTGTCTGCCCATGCGTCCGTACTTCTGTCCATTCGTTCATCTGTCTCTCAGTGTACATCCGTCCGTGCGTTCTTCCCTCTGTCTCTCCACCGTTCATCCGTCTGTTTGTCCATCTGTCCATCCGTTCATCCGTCTCTCCCTATACACCCGTCCGTCCGTCTGTCTGTTCGTGCGTCAATCCGTCCATCCGTCTCTCCTTGCATCCGTCCGTGGGTCCATTCATTCGTTCGTCCGTGCGTCTGTCCATCCATCCATCCGTTCATCCGTCTGTCTGTCCATCCGTCCGTCCACCTGTCTATCCGTACATATGTCTGTCCGTGTACATCCGTTTGTCCGTCCGTGCGTCCATATGTCTGTCTGTTCATCCGTTCATCTGCCTGTCTGTCCATCTATCCGTCCATCTGTCCATCCGTTCATCCGTATTTCCGTGTACATCCGTCCGTCCGTCAGTGCGTCCTTCCGTCCGCCTGTCGGTCCGTGCGTTCATCCGTCCGTCCGTCTGCCCAGCATCCGTCCGTGCGTCCGTCCGTCCTTTCATCCGTGCGTCCGTACATCCAGCCATCCGTTCATTCGTCTGTCCATCTGTCCATTCGTTCGTCCGTCTGTCTGTCCGTGCGTCCGTTATTCTGTCCATTCGTTCATCTGTCTGTTCGTGTACATCCGTCCGTCCGTCCGTGCGTCCATCCGTCTGCCTGTCCATCTGTCCGTCTATATGTCCATCCGTTCATCCGTCTCTCCGTATACATCCGTCCGTCCCTCAGTGCGCCCTTCCGTCCGTCTGTCTCTCCGTGCGTCCATCCGTCCGTCCGTCGGTCCGTGCATCCGTCCCTGCGTCCGTCCATCCGTTCATCCATGCGTCCGTCCATTCATCCATCTGTTGATCCGTCTGTCCCTACTGAAATATTCCGTATGATGCGGAGACCTCAAGTACGGAATTATTGGAATATGGAAGACGTATGATGAGGACTCTACAATTTATGGAAGGACGTATGATGCGGACTCCGCATTTTCTGGAGAGACGCATGATGCGGACTCTGCAGTTTATTGAAAGACGTATCATGCAGAAAAACTGTAATGTGTGCATGTTACGTCCGAATCTAGTGCAAAGCAATATAATGTGTAATTTGAATAGACGTCCACATCTTGAGTACTTGCTATACTGTGTACAAATCACAATATTTCTTAAATATGCATGATGAGGGATTGAGTCATCGGCATCTTTCTCATTGTCGTGTTGCGGAAGCAAAATTAGCTTTTAACTAAAATACGTTGCAAAGCTTCTAAATTAACATCCTAGCAATCATAAATGGTGGTTACATTGCAACACATTATTGCAGTGTTCTATGCAAGACTTAAAAAACTGATAAAGTTATTCTTTGCAATAGAGAAGCATTATTATACACATCAGCCATGCTACAATCAATATATTGTTTTATTTGTCTGTATCCTTCAGCTGTGAATAGCGACATTACAGTGTTGATGGTACAAAAATGAGGTGACTACACCATAATTTCAAAAGCTCCACCTAAGCCACAGGATGGTGGCACAAAACACAATGTAACAGCAATTTTGGAATGAAATCTTTAAACATAAATAATAATCATAGCACTGTGAAAGTGTGGCGCTGTGTTTATCTCATGAACGCCTTGTGGAGATCGGCGAAATTCTGCTTGAGGCTCCGGTACCACTGTAGATTTGGGAGGTCACTGCCATAGAACTTATGTGGCCTTCATAGGCACCAGGAAATGTGAATAATTGGCACAATTAATGTCAGAGACACATGTTAGCACCTCAGTTCACATGCACAAGAAATATAACACACAGAATGAAACTGAAAATGTAAGGCACACAATCCTTCATGTTATGCATATGTGAATAATAGAATAGGTGTATAAATTAGTTCTGCCACATTAAAGAAAACAGCATGCTTATCACAGTGAAAATAACTAGGTTGTTACGATTTTCAATGATAGAGATAATCTATTGATATGTCCTTATAGAATTATGATTTAAATGCTTCCTGCACAGTAAAACGTTAGGAACTACCAGTGAAAGCTCTCAATGTACACTCAATAGTGTGTGCATGTACGTCTGCTGCCTTTATACTATACAGTTTGTGCACGAAATTGGCATCTTGAACAATTTTGAGAGGTAAATCTATGCAAAATATGAAGGTTAAAATCACCAAGAAGCAAGCAGAATCAGGCAGGTGCCTTTAAAAATCTGTGCAAGCCAGACAACTATAACCGAACTGCACAGAAATAGGAGAGCAAGAGTAACAGAAATTCGGCTGCTCACCCGCAGGTCGCAGTATCAAATCCCGGCTGCATTTCTGATGGAGGCAGAAATGCTGTAGGCACGTGTCCTCAGATTTGGGTGCACGTTAAAGAACCCCAAGTAGTCGAAATTTCCAGAGCCCTCCACTACGGGGTCTGTCATTAGCATATAGTGGTTTTGGGACGTGAAACCCTACATATCAATCAAGAATAACAGAAATAACCTGCCAACAGAAAAGTTGGGTGCATGTGCTATATGTAAGTGCTTACACCTTACTACATACAGCATGCTCATTCCATTTTGAATACCGATATTGAAAATAACTGCTCTATTAAGAATGTAAAAGGTAAGGTAAAACTGAATGACTCTATAAAAAGTGACTATATTATGACATCACGTTTTCTTATAACAAAATTTACTAAGACTCTGAAATATCTATATGCAAGAAAAATCTCCAAAAGAACAATCAAGTTTGAAGTCATAATTTTTAATATGGCTACTATGACTATAACCAAAAAATCGACCTCAACATGGCTAATGTTAGTTTTTAAGGCCTATATTCACTATGCAATGAACTATACCACAAAAACCACCGTGGTCAGGCAAAGCACCACACAAAAAAAGAAAGCAGACCTTTTTGTTATTACCTACAATGCTTTTAAAATGGTATTTTTACCTCTACTTGCCGCTTTTTATCTAAATAACTGGTGTTAAACAATTCAAGCTGAAAATGCACTGTGCCTCCAAAATCTGTTGGTTGAATCTGAATGTTTTTAAAAATAGTGAAGCTTGCACTAATTTAGGCTCCACAAGCCTTGGAACAGTGAGACTGCATGACTCTTAGGACTACTTCGGTTTTTTGTGTTTTTTCCTGGGCCTAAGCATGAAGACAAGGGCTTAATTGAGTGGGTCTGGCGGCGGCATAGCGTCCGATCGCTACAAGCTAGTTTGCTTGATCTTACAGGTGGCCGCAGTTACCAGCAGATGCAGTTCGTCGTCGTCCGATGTGCGCGTGCTCCCATCACAGTTTCCCGATTCCTGGGCCGTGTAAGCCTCGACCGATCCTGCTTTTCAAGTTTCCAATTTATCATCGGCATTTATCACGGGCACCGGTTACGGACTTGAATGGGACTGTTTCTACGGCGCAAGGCACGGCGCGGCAGTGACGTCTACGGCATCAGTGGTAGATATGAGAACGACATCCCGACAGCTCTTCTTCAGTGGATCCGGCGGCGGCATTGCCTCTGATCGCTACAAGCTAGTTTGCTTGATTTTACAGGTACGCTACATTTCAAGTGTTACAGATTTCAAGTGTTACAGAAGCGATGACCGTTTCTTGTTGCTGCTGCCGGACCCCCTGCCTTGTGCATGCGCTGTGAATTCATTTTTGTGTTGGCTAAGAATGCTACTCTTGATTTCTGGAGACGTCGAGTCTAATCTTGGTCCCCAAATCGAAGATATGCTGAAGGAGTTGCTTGCCGGTGAGCAAAAAATTAGCCAGGACATAGCCAGCCTCACTACTACAGTAGCGGCTCTCGATAGTAGGTTAAAAACCGTAGAGGCAAGAACAGCTGCGGCTGCGGACCTGGTTCCTCGATTGAACGAGCTCAAAAGCACTGTGAGGGACCTAAAAAACACGGTTGAAATTCTTGACCACCGTAACGACGACTTGGAAAACCGCCTTCGCAGGAACAACCTGATCATTTACGAATTGACGCAAACGGAGAAAGAGACTCCGGATCAGCTACTCGAAACTGTGCCTGAACTCATAAATGTCAAATTAGGCGTCAAGTGTGAAACCATTGAGCGGTGGCACAGGCTAGGAACGCAAAGAAAGAATAGTAGTCCACGACCTGTTATTATTAAGCTCATTGATTTTCGTACCAAGACGAAAATTTTAGGAAACACAAGAAAACTTAAAGGATCAAAAATATACATAAATGAAGACTTCTCGGCACGTGTTCGACAAATACGCAAGTCTTTGTGGCAGCACTCGGTTGGCATCAGAAAAAATGCAGATAAAGTCCGACTTCGCCACGATGCTCTTATCTTGGACAGCGTCCGTTATAGCTGGGACGAAGCCAGCGGCACCCTTGTCAAACATTCTCAACACGCGCCTGAGCGGCCGCCCGCGCATGCGCCTTTACATTCACGTCAACCACGACTTCCAGAGTGACTGCGTATTGATCAAAATTTGGTCATTTTGAATATTAATGCACGTAGCTTAGCAAACAAGATTGATAGCTTCAATTGGCTCATTGAGTGTCACCTGCCCTCAATTATTTGCGTCACCGAAAGCTGGTTGAATGATTCGGTTTTAGATGTTGAAATCTTGACATCGGGTTATGTAATTCGCAAAGACAGACTAAGTGGTCGTGGAGGGGGTGTAGCACTTTTTATCAAAAGTCACATTGACTTTTCTTTGCTTCCTGATCTGCCAAACACAGAATCTATCTGGTGCAAGTTAAAAATTTCTGGCCAGGCTATTGCTGTAGAAGCTATTTATTGCCCTCCAAACGAAACTTCTGACCTTTTTTTTATAATACCAACTATATTTTAGATCGCAAGCTTCAACTAGGCAAATTAATTTTGACTGGCGATGTCAATGCCCCGTGCATTGACTGGAATAATTTTGCATCCTACGGTCGTGACAAAAAGCTTTGTGACTCGCTCGTAAACATGGCACTGTCATTTGACCTTACTCAAATTGTCACTTCCCCTACCCGTGAAAATTCAATACTTGACATTGTCTTCATAAGCGACGAATTTTGCAAAAAGGGATACCACAGTGAGGTTGTCACAGGTTTGTCTGATCACAATGCTGTAATTGCGTGCTTCAACATAGTTTGCCCACCAAAACGACCTGAATTTAAGCGTGTGCTTGATTTTAGTCGTGCCGATGACAACTCTATTATCGATACGCTGGCATCTAGTTTTGAAGATTTTTTTCCTAGCAGTGAACACAGTGATGTAAATGTACTTCTTGGTCGTTTTCATGGTATTGTGCTGGAGTGCATATCAAAGTTTGTGCCTCAAAAGTGCATTAAACGCAATCCAAAACATCCGTGGTACACACGGAAAATTATTCAAGTAACTCGCCGTATAAAGCGACTTCGCAAAGGTCGTCCTCTTTTGTCAGTTGCGCGATCATTACTGCTAAATTTTTTGAAGTGTACTTTGAAGGCGAAAATGCAGGAAGCGAAAAATTTCTATTTCAACAATACATTGTCATGGTTTATGGTAGAAAACCCGACCAAATTCTGGAAGTTGATTAACCCGAAGTCATCTGTTCAGTCTTGCTTCCTTAAAAAAGACCAATCATGCTCCGATTCTAACACTATTGCAGAAAGCTTCAACAACTATTTCAAGTCCGTTTTCTCTCGTGATGATGGCACTATCCCAGATTATGCTTGCAACTTTGTTCAGTCTACAATACCAGACATCACAATCTGTTGTTCAGGTGTTCACAATTTGATACTAAAATTAGATGTGACTAAAAGTTCCGGTCCTGATGGCATTCCTAATACGTTCTTGAGGCGGTACTCTGAATGGTGCGCTCGTTACTTGACTGTCATTTTTAATAAATTGTTTGCGTCGGCCACTGTTCCCATACTTTGGAAGACAGCTAATGTTGTCCCGTTATTTAAATCTGGCAATAAGCAGCTCATTCCAAATTATAGGCCAATTTCCTAATTTCAACAAGCTGTAAACTACTGGAACATATCATTCATAAACATATTGTTGAGTATTTCGACGCAAACAACCTTCTGTCCCGGTGTCAGCATGGCTTCCGAGCTGGATTTTTCACAACAACGCAGCTCCTAAAATTTACCCATGACATTGCCACATCACTTAACAAAAGGGGTCAGACAGACGCAATTTTTATAGACTACTCGAAAGCTTTCGACCACGTATGCCATAAAAAACTTCTAAAACTTAGCTCCTTTCTTAAAGATTCTAAATTACTCGGTTGGATTGCGGATTACTTGCGTTCTCGATCTCAATTCGTTACTTTCAACCAGGTGCAGTCATCCCCTGTTGAAATCACATCCGGTGTGCCGCAAGGCTCTGTGCTAGGGCCTCTCTTGTTAATTATATTTATTATTGATGTTGTTTATGTCATCTCTGGAACCCCTGTAAACATACGTCTGTATGCCGATGATTGTGTACTGTATAACTGCATTACTAACTTTCAAGACCAGTCAATCCTCAACAACGTATTCTCGTTATTTTGTGATTGCAGCTCAACGTGGCAAATGCCCATAACTTACAAGAAAACTGTAGCTATGACTTTCTCAAATAAAAACAGCCTCTCAGTTTCAGTTATAACTACATTGGGTCCACCCTAGCACATGTGACTGAATTCAAATACCTAGGCATCACCTTTACACATGACCTTAAATGGGGCAAACATGTTGATCAGATAACTTGTCAAGCTCTACGGAAACTTGGTTACTTAAAGCGAAGATTGAAAAACTCGACAAAAGATAGTAAGTTAACTGCCTACAAGACACTAGTGAGACCGATGCTCGAGTACGCCTCTGTGCTTTGGTCGCCTCATCTTGAGCAAGATAAAAACAGGTTAGAATCTGCAGAATAAAGCTATACGGTTCGTTGGTTCGTTTTTAACCATTATGATCGGGACTTCTTCCCGTCTTCACATGCTCATTTGTTGTCACTTAATTCACTGGAACACCGCCGTACAGGTGAGAGTATTATCTTGTTACACAAGATTGTACAAAAAATGACCCGCGTTCACGCGCCCTTATCTTTCGCTGGTATACCAGCGCGTACAACACGTAGTACAGACGCTTTGAACCTTGTACCCTTCAGGTCTCGTTCGGATTGTTTCAAATTCTCTTTTTTTCCGCGTGTGGTGGAAATTTGGAACAAGCTTGATGGTGCATTGCGTAGACTGAACACTGTAGAGTTCGGGAAAAAAAGTTTTATGTGTTAGTCACATAAATTTGCCCACACTATTGTTTGTTTCTGTGCTTTCGTTGATATTTCTGTACCCGCTCCTGCAAAGTCCCAGGCATGAGACAGCAGTATTTGTAAATAAATAAATAAATGAATATTTAAATAGCTGCTAACAAACAAATGCTTTCGAAATTGCCCGAGCGTCAAAGGATGCTCAGACATTTGTTGTTTTTCCCACTGGGCTATTGTACACTAAACATCAAACCATACTGCCTGGCGACCATCACAGATATATAGTTTTAAAAATGATGGTAATTTACTTTTTTGAAAATAGTTATTTGCAGAATTATTTTGAAGAGAAAAAAAGTAGTGGTCACGTGGGTACCTTCAGAATTTCGCAGAATGTCGTGCGGGTGTTATTTGTGAGAAAAATTTAAAAGTACCGCTTTTTCTTGCCATATCAAATTTGACCTACATATTAAGGAAAGGTGCTTCTTTAAAGTATTTGAAGCCGATTAACATTAGTGCCATTTATCCGCTACATAGGCGTTGAAGAATTCAGCCAAACTATTTATCGTTTGCATTTCTTGTATGGCAATACTGCATTTTGTATGAATATTTGAGCTACAAATACTCACTCCACAGAAGTTATATTTCACGAAAAAAATAATGTTAGGTCCAGATTACAAATATCACTATGTAATCGTTTTTGTCCACATTGAGATGCAATTTGATCTATGTGTTTGTCTAATGGAAAATAACTTTTATGTGTAAGTTGAAAGCAAATAAACAGTTCTTGTTATATGGCAAGTGTTATCATTACAATTTTTGTTTAAATGAGGAAAATGATTTTTGAAGTCTCTTATAGAGGGCCATGGGGAACTTCGGAACGGAAGCTGTCGTATATCAAATGCAGAAAACAGCCATCAATAGGAAACTTCAAAAATTAATTTATTCTTTAAAACAAAGTGTAGTCATATAACTTGCCATATAAGAACTGCTTCCTTGCTTTCGATGTGGCAAAAAAATTGCACTAATATTACTGAGCTTCATGCACTACACAAGCACCTTTACTTAATGCCTAGACCAAATTTGGTGTAGAAGAGGCAGTATTTTTGAAATACTTTTTTTACTTTTTATAAGCAACACCCAGACGACATCTTAGGAAGTCCAGAAGGCATCAAAGTGGCCTAATATTTTGTTCTCTGCAATAAATTTTAGCATTTTGGTGTTTTCAATACAGTAAACGAGCACATAATTTTTTTTTCAAAACACATTTAGGATGGTTGGCGAAATGGCTGGGATGTTTCATGTGGAATCACCTCACTGCCAGCATTATTTCTTCCGAAGCTCAAGCAATCACTTTTCTGTTACGGCCTTCCTTACATACAATGCCTGCATAGGAAAGAAAAAGAAAGGCAGGTCTGACAAGGTTCACAAGGCAAGATATTTTCATGTTGGATAAATTCATTACCATAAACAGCAGCAAAATAACATTCATTTTGAGTAGTCCAAGACACAAGCTAAATACCAGTATACTAAGAGCCAAGCGCAAATTTTTCATTTGATCATGTGTCGCGATAGACAAAAAGCACTTATTGCAAGACTGATCAGCCTCTAATTAACTGAATGAAGTACAAAGCACTGTTCAATTTAACACCACATATGCAACTTTGCTACAGCAAAGCCATGTGTCATTGATTCATGCACTAGATGAGACAATGCAAATGTAACAAAAAAGATGAAAAGAAAAACAAAGAAATAAAAAGAAGAAAAGGGGAGATGCAAAGTAATAGCAGTGTAGCACACTACTTTTACTTTGCATCCCCCTTTTCTTTCTTCTTTTTTCTTCTTTTCTTTTTTTAACTTTTTTTTGCTTCTCTAACCCCCAACCTCCAACAGGAGAACACTTTGTATCATCGCAACCTAACTTGAAAGGAACCAAGGGCTGCACTCTTCTGCGTTATAGGTTTTTTTCAGACAAACATTTCCAACAGGCACACACGCCTACACCAAAAGATGATGTCATTACTAACCCCAATAAACTAACACGCCAAGGATGAGATGGTGACTTCTCAAAAATAGGTCCTCCTATCACAACATCGTCCAGCCTGTCTGAGGCACTTACACTGTTCACTCTGATTACCCGACTAGATGCTTCTATCTGTTGACTCGCATCTTCATTTTGGATAACACTAAGACGAGCTTACATTGATGAATACGCACGAAAGTTTAGTGATGTATCATTCATCAGATTAAGCAACTGTGTTAAAAAATTATTGATAGCTTGCTTCCTGGCTTTTTATACTAACAGTGCTTGAAGTAGCCTGAAACTGCGTAATGTCTTCTATGCATATGAACCAGATTCACAACGTAATGCACAACATGCTTAAGAATATTGCGAGAAACATGATAACGACAAAATGACCAGCCACCCAAATTTCTTGCTGTACATGTTTATAAAATGTTCATGTACACCAAAATGAGGTTCTTATCATACAAGCCGAAAAAACCTACAAGTAGGGCCTTGGGGCCTTCTGTAAGTAGACGTGTAGCATTTTTTCTGTGGAGGGCTTTGCACCCGTAAGTGAGAAACAAAACACCTGTTCAATGAAGAATGTTGGCAGCTATCAATTATTCAAAAATCTAATGCAGCTAATCTTCCCCGATACACCTGTAAATTTAGAGAAGTGACGAAGCTTCTGTCATTTGTGGCAGTAACTCCAACAGGACCAGTGCAAAAATTGGCGCTGCTTGGCTAGACAAATGTCCAAACATGCCTGCCCGACTCCCTCTAGCCATCCCGGCTGAATTTGACACATGCTTTCTTGACTGCTGGCTGAACAAAACAAAACCACTGACGCACTCACAATACACAGCGTGAAGTTCCTCTGGAGTGGTCAACTTCGTGTTCTGCGATGAAAGAGCAGCACAGTGTCCTGATAAGACACTCCTTGCAATGGTTTTGAATGCCACACAGTGACTTTGCTGTTCCTGTCGAAGAGAGCTTGGGGAGCTTGGATGGCGCTTGCTCTTTTCTGGGGGCTGCTGCCGCTCCTCGTCTTCTGCTCAAGGTCAACCTGCACAAAGTTGTGGACGAGGCTTTATGAGTTGTTTATAATGATACACAAATTTTTTGCTGAACACACATTTCCTCGTGGCACACTGAGGAACTTCTTATAAAACTTAAGGCCTCGCATACGAAAACATTTACAATCGATCCGAAGATGCACTTTACTCTAAAGGAGTAACTTTGTTATGTAGTGTATATAAAGAAAAGTCATTCAGCACAACCACAACTACAGTTGCACAGGAAAACAACATTAGCTGGACGCTGTGGGCCGCTTTCATGGCATAGCTTAAGCTGACACTGATTTTCCAACGATACTAAAAATATACAAAGATTGCCTGACCGATTTCAGGCAGTACTGGAGGGTAGGGCATGAATCTATCTTACTCATGAGCAGTGCACAAAATTCAACATCAGTACCAACTCATTCAGCTAAAAGTTTTGATTAGGATTTCTTCATTAAAGAGACTGACAAGTCGCCAGAATGTGTGATTGGAGGTGGAAATCAAAAAATGTGAATTGAACTGCATTTTTTTCCAACTTAAGTGGCATTTCCTTTTATTATTGCACTTAAAAAGCCTAAAAATCAGAATGTCATGCAGCCTGTTTGTTTACTGCAAATTATTTGATGCTTTAACATGCAAAAAGATTAGTGGTCAAAGTTACAGCATATATCCATATTACCTGTGCCAACGTTATTCTGTGCTGCCTACGCAGAGGAGTCAACCCTAAAAGCAGCACTGTCATCGTGGCAAACAGTGCGAAATAAGTGCATTTCACACGCACATGAAATGCATGCTTTCGCAGCAAACTGCAATGCACAAACTTATAAAGCTGTTATGCTGACCTCCCACTGTTTGCTGCCTGTGTTGTGTGACACTTCATAGCAGTCAGAGACCCGAAAATTCTTAAAATGTTTCCAGAACTTTCTGTGTTACCACGAGATGTACTCATGAAAGCAATGTCAAACAAAAAGAAACAAGCCCCGAAAATTCTCTTCTTTCAGTGCATGTTTATACGATCAGACCAGTAGGCTTTCAATTGCTGAAAAAAACAGCTACTATAAAATTTGATATTCTGTCCCATTGACTGCTTGATGCTTTAAGCCATGTTATTATGTTAAATGGGTGCCCTGCTTTACACGATCTGGTCTGCATGAACTCTTGAACCTGGCACCATATAGGTTGAAAGACACAGAGAGTTTGAGACAAACCTAGTTTCCCGTGGAGCATCCTTATGCACTATAACAACACATCTCTTAACGACCGAGGACAGATTGACGCCATATTTATTGATTATTCAAAGGCCTTTGACTTGGTTTGCCATGCTAAACTTTTAGTTAAACTTCGCACATTTTTTGGTGACGATAAGCTAGTTGACTGGATAGCAGATTACTTGCGGTCACGCACACAATTTGTTACGTTTAACCATGTGAAATCGTCTGAAGTACAAATCACTTCAGGGGTGCCCCAAGGTTCGGTGCTTGGGCCGCTCTTGTTTATTATCTACATAAATGACGTAGCAGAGATTATCGGTGACACACAAATTAAACTAAGAATGTATGCAGATGACTGCGTTATCTATAACACCATCTCTAGTGTTGAAGATCAGGAAGCGCTGAACAGTGTTTTTTCATTGTTTTGTAATTGGAGTGAAAACTGGCAAATGTCAATTAATTTCAAAAAAACTGTAGCCATGACCTTTTCAAATAAGAAACAGCCTCTTAGTTTTGCATACACTAATAATGGTGTCAGTCTAGCTCGTGTCACGGAGTTTAAATACCTAGGTGTAACTCTGACAACAAACTTAAAATGGCGCACGCACGTCGAAACAATCTGCAACAAGGCTCTTCGAAAACTTTGGTATCTCCGACGCACTTTAAACAACTCGACAAAAGAATGCAAATTGACAGCGTACAAGACCTTGGTCAGGCCCATACTTGAATATGCGTCGGTAGTTTGGTCGCCTCACCACAAACATGACATAGCTATGTTAGAATCTGTTCAGAAGAAAGCAATAAGGTTTATTTTTCGTCGCTATGACCAGCGGTTCTCGCCTACTTCGCATGCGCATGTTTTATCACTGCAGTCTCTAGAACATCGGCGCACTTGCGATCGTATCATCCTCCTGCATAAGACTGTTCACACAGGCTTGGGTGTTCTAGCGCCCATTTCTTTTGTTGCAGCTTCTGCGCGCCGTACCCGACGATTTGATTCCTTAAACATTACGCCCTTTAGAGCTAGTCTCGACTGCTTTAAGTTTTCCTTTTTTCCGTGGACCGTGGATCTATGGAATGAGCTTGATGGGTCTCTGCGCAGACTCGATGCTCTGCAATTCGAAAAAGAGTTGCGTAGTCATGTATTCTGTTAATTTGTTTTACTGTTTGAACATTTGTATTCCACTCCTGCAATGTCTCAAAAACTGAGACAGCAGTATTTGTAAAAATAAATAATAAAATAAATAAAATCTCAATCTAGGTAATTGATCAGAACGAGGTGAAAACAGCTCGCACTTGAAAAGCATGGGCAGAAGGAATGACGCCTGCACCTTGTGCTCCTTGTACATTCTCGTTGAGGGTGCAGTTTTCACCTTATCCTTATGCAATTTCGCATTTAAAACATTGTTCGCTGCATATTCTTTGTGGCAATAAAATGTGTGATACCGTCATGAGTAGCCCATGTAATTTATAAATATAGAATTCAAGATAGCTCGATTCAAAAATAACAAAGTGCATCCAGCACCATGTCCTGTAGCCCTTCTTTAGGCAAGTGGCAGAATGATTTATTCTTCAAAACATATCTCACTTGTAACCACTACAAGAGCTAACTCAAACACTGGCACATTCTGTTTGCCTCTTTAAATTATAAGGTACCTTTTTACACCAAAAATCTGCAAGAAGAATAGAAGTGTTGTAATTGTGAAGAAAGAAAAGTAGAAGGAAAAAAGATACCCTGCCCTGGATAGGGACCGAGCCTGCGAACTTCGAATAACATGTCCGATGCTCGATCAACTGAGCTACCATGGCGGCTATCCCCCTTCTATTTTGAACGGTATATATGTGCATTTAATCATGGAAGAGTCAGTCAGTGCTGCCTGTTACCATTATGGCGAGTGTGTGACACCTTTTTTTGCCTGCTGGCAATCGCATTACGATTACTTCCAATATCCCTATACTTCTTTGGCAGCATTATGCATCTGTTAGTTCTCAGAAAATCTGCTAGTCACGGGAGGTGGCAATGGTTCGCCCTACCACCTAAATGCATGTACTTGAACACACGCACAACTGATCAAAAAAACAAGTCAAACACCGCTAAGATTACTGAGATTCACTGTTTCTGATTCATTACTAAAGGAAAGAACTATATAATTAAGGGTTTGTTTTCTTTGTTGAACACATTATAATAAGAACTCGCAGACAATGATGCCAAATAAACTATATGATGTTATCAAAAATAACTTTAACAAAATTGTGAAAAGAAAAGTGAACGAAAACGTAACTTGGCAGCAAGTTACTAATGGGTTGGCATTTTTTGACAACTGAGTTGACATTACTTTTTATAACATCCCTATATTTTCCTGGGTGATGTTGTTGGGTAATTCTCATTATTAGAGTGATGAGTAGGCTGACAAAGAAATGATATGACATTGATACTTCTTTTGAACACCTAATACTTTGAGGACTTTAAAAGAGCAGAAGCTGCTTTGAGTAGACCACAATATTTAGTTGGATCGAAAAAAAACGTACACACATTTTAACCAGGCTTTCTAACACATTTTAAGACATAAAAGTGTATGCTGCCAGTAATGTTAAGTACCATTACTTTTGTGACACTATGCACTGTGGCAGGTGTAGTTAGAGTGGTGATAGTTAAGCATTAATCAAGCACACCACCAACTGCTTTGACATCTATGGTCGCGTATTTTAAAAATAAACCTGCTGTATAGTAAAAAAATTTTAGAGCATTTATGATTTTATCCAAATCAAGTTATAGCGACTGGGTAAGCAAACCATTTGCATAAAATCAAAAGGCATAAAGTGATTCATGTATTATAACTACGTGAACACTTTCAGCAATGCAGGGCAAAGTGACAACAGTTCTAATAAAAACCCCTTTCATTATAACATGCATGAAGAGCACCACACCAGAATATTTTATAGTGCTTGTATTATCGAGACTACTAGACTGTCTATTGACCTTTAAGAAGAAGGGTATCTCCTTCACGTTCAAGGGGCAACCACTTAGCCTTTTCCTGAGCTTTTCTGTGAATTTTTCCTGAATTTCAGATATCATTAGGATTGATTTACAGTGAACACATTTTGCTTACGCATTGAAACCTAGTTCTGTATGTAACTGCAATAAAGGGTGCCAAACTACCTCCAATTATTTTCTAACATTTCAAGCAAATGTGTGCAACAACTTCAGAATGGTGTCCTGATCAACAATGACAGCTGCAGCAGCATAACTAACTATGGGTGCCCAAAAAGTAGCTAGAAACAATACCTTTACTCTTCGAGCTTTGTGGAAGTGTTCAGCCCCTCAGTGCTCACCTTACAATATTTTTTTAAATACGTGTTTGTGTCGCCACTGTTCTTGCTCCTTGCACAGTGAGGAGGAGCACATGGCAAGAAGAGACAACAAAGAAGCATAGCGAAAAAAAAGCGAAATAAGCGAGGACCTCTTTCGTATCGTCCAATGTGTGTAACATTACTATTGCGACAACATATAGAAAAATTATCACGGCTATGCATCCATTGCAGAGTCATACACAGCTGCAACACCACGACTAAATTTCAACCCTGTGTTGCTTTAGCATCCCTTTATAGTGGCAAGCTAAAGATATCTGCATTTTTTCGACATATATTAGATGCAGTGAAATGTGATATGATAATCTCATATAGAATGCACGTCGTATGGCTTCATTGTATATGTGGCCACAAGTGACTCTGGTTGCAAAGCAATATGGCACAGCCTTAACAGACGCCACTGACCACTCCAATCTGAACTTGCCTTTGCTACTTGCCCATTATCATCACAGCAAAAAATGAACAATTGAATCTGCTATAGATATGTGTGCAAGCTTATGCTAAGGACCAAGTATGAAGGGTGTTTTGTCATTATTTAGATCAGTTATTTGTTCGAGAACACTTGCTGTCAAACACAAATAAATTGCTGTTGAAGCATCAAGACGCATATATAAAGCAAAAAGAAGTGTCTCTTTAAAGTATACAGGCCACTAGGTGCAAGATAAATATTTGATTAACTTGGGATGTAAGGCACGCACAAGAGGTGCTGCCATTATATACTTTTCCCAGTGTTGAAACCTGTTTGCTTTACTCACCCAATACATCTGTAAAGATTCCGCGAAAACACCAAGCAGCTGATGCAGCATGATTGAACACATGTCCAGAGATTCCACCAGTCATTATGGCTAAGCAGCCCTACAGCCTCCACAGTCCTGCAACCATTTGTAAGACAAATATAGTTCTACCTAAAGTCCTTAGTTTACAGACACACATGCAAGACGCATACCCACTCTATAGGAAGTTTGCATGATAATGCGCTAGGTAGCAAAACGGATGCCAATATCAAGTAAGTATGCCGGCCTGCCGCTTCTTTCTTTCCGTTCTTAAAAATTAATCAATCCATGGTTAATAAATGTTCCCCCAATGTGAAGTGTACTGGCAGTCTTGTGAAGAATTGCAATGTATTTCAAACACAATCCAATTCATGGCAAGTAAGCATGCAATAGCGTTTTGTCAGCTGTTCAAGAAAACAGCGTGAAGTTTTGCTAAAACTCATGTTTTTTTAACGCCATTCAATTTGATATAAAAGTTGTGAGCATTATGTGAAAGAACACAGATTCATGTTTAGTCAATGATTACTTTTAATGTACTGATATGAATGCAACTAACTGAATATAAAACGATAATTTTTGCTTGAGCATTTCGAGTTATGAACACTATCGCACTTGCCAGCTGCATCTTGTCCAAAACAGCGGCAAGCTAGGCTAGTTTCTGTAGGTGAGCAGTAATGAACAGTGCAAAGTAACAACGAGAAACACCAGTAACAACAGTATGGGGCAAGCATAGACTGCCAACTGTATAATTTATTGCACAAAAGTTTGCCTGAATATCAGTCAGACAACTCTTGTAAATGAAGGTGCAGTTGGAAATGAACAAGTTGCAAAATCAACAATGCCTGCTTTCTCTAACAGGACCCTCATTCACATGAAGTATGCAGCGATAGGCTCCTACCGAGGTACGTCACAGCATGATGTCACTGGCACACGTAAAACGTGTGGCTGGAAAAATACTCCCGCTGGCGGCTCAGCCAGGTACAGTCGTGCGGTGTTTGGGGCAAGTTTTAATTTTTCAAAGCTTACACTTCACGTTACATTGTCGACACTAGCTGTATTATGTGTCAGCAAGCATCTAGCTGTGTGGTAAAATATTTGCCACACTGTCTGTTTATCTTGAAGAAGTGAACACACGTGGTGACCTGTGTGGGGAACAGCGGCCCAGTCTTCAAAAATGTGCACTGTTGATTGCGGCATGTATAGTGCATTGAAAGGTATTGAGAATATTGGTTCAACTGAGAATATTGTGTGTGGTGTGTGCAGTGTCAATAACAATGTGTCTTGTTTGCGAAGACGTTAGCACTCGTGGCAGGGACCGGTCGTTGAAAAAACTTGATTGGACATTTTTGTCAAGGTAAATATGCACTTGACGCGACCATCTCCTAGTGGATACAGCTCAGTGTTTGCGCTGTGTGCAGAAAAAATTGCATGGTCACCGGGATGGAAGGTACCATTTGCTGAAGCTGCATGTATGAATCACCCCGATGAGTACGCAAGCCCAATAAAGGCATAACTCGTTTTATTGAAGGCCTCATAGGTCTTCATGTAATAAGCAGAGATTCTCGTTTCACATATACTCAGTACCTTTATAACTCGATATTCATGGTGTGACAATCCACACTACAAGTTTGTGTGTTAGGTCCTAAGGGAGCTATGTAAATATGCAAATAGGTTGTAGGTGTCAGATGCAGAGATGTAACTGCACAAAAGATTACGTATATATTAGGCTACCGGTTTCGAATCGCACACATATCAGTGGTCTATCAGGAACGACACCAACGACTTCCTTGCCAACCAGCCCTTGCACAGAGGGAGGGAATGGCTGGCACGGTGCTCGAAGTGACGTCACACTATTCGCAAATATAGAGAGGTCTTTTACTTAGGCAACATTTTGCACAATACAATTTTAGATGCAAGACTATACTCATCCCACATTGATCATACTGATGTCTTTTGTTCTAACTTTGTGCTGTGAATTACTAGACATTTAGTCATCATGATCTTTAAAGCTAATTTCAGTGTTTTCCCTCATATTGCTGACAACTGTGTCATTGCATAAATTGGGCAAAAAAGCAACACAGAAAGGCTGTCACAATAAATACACCAACATGTGTATTCTCCTGCAAACAAAAGTCGGCACTGGTCTTGTCATTACCCGTCTTCCTTCTCTCTTTGCCTTGTTTGTGCTGAAACAGCCAAACACCTGATGAGTTAGATGTCCATCGCGAATAGCAAAGCAAGCTAACGCACTCAGTTCACGTACGCGAGCACAACTGAGTGGCGCAGGTTCGAATCCCGCTAGGTCTTTAATTTTTTAATGTTTTTTATGTACTGCTAACGTTTCTAATGCGTTAGGTACTAAAACAAAGTAAACGCAATATTGCGTTCAAGTACGTATGTGGGAGTGTGTTTTTTGCGCTACAGTCATTAGTATTTTTATTTTCATTATTACATTTTTTATTTATTTCATATTACAACAAAATTAAGGACTAAGGAGAACATTGGGTCTGCTTGATTGTGAAGGGACTCGAGAAGTGAGAAAACTCAAACCAAAAAAATTATTTGAGAAAAAACTGAGCATTTCACAGCCGGACCAGCTTCTTCAAGGGTGGCCCTAGGTGTGCGCGAGACATGCTATATGACTCATCTCAAGCTGTGGCAGTTGAGGGAAGGCAATATCACCGAGAAGCAGTTCCAAAATATATTTTGGTTGATGTTTTTTGATTCCTCCAAATAAGGGCTGCACAATTGTGATCGAGCCAAACCAAGAATTGCGGGCACGAAGTCATGAGACAGAAAATGAATAATGTTCATTGTTTGAAAAATTACCCGTAATAAAAGGAAGAGTTATCGAGTGCCACGTAGCTTAGCTCGTAGTAGGAATTTTATTTATACATATAGATAGTTTAAAATGGACAATGTTGCACACACAGACATTGGTTAAATTTCTTTGCAGCACAGTTGAAGCATTTATGTAGAACTGAAGCATCAAGAAAAGCTTATGCGTCCTCACTTATTGCGCTTTACATAGCTTGTATGCGTCCATGCAGCCATGATATATTTTAAAGCATTTGTTTCACCTATATTCTTCTTATTCATTAAAGCTGGCTCATAAGTTGTGTCTTATGCAGCACTACAATTGAATCGTAATCTGCATGGTGGTCTGAAACAATGCTTTTGAAAATCTCAAAACGACCCAGCTCTATACACGACCATCCGAGCATCAATGATAAGCACCTTTATGTGTCCGCACAAATCAGTTGTGCTCTTATACTTAATTATTTTTCTGACCACTCCCTCTATTCCTACCTCGTTTCTGTCGTGAAGCCATGGCAAGTTGTGTATAGCTGTATTTATATTGTAGGAGCACATTCTATCAATAAAAATTATTTTTAGGCTACACGCAATTAGTTTTCATAGATTTTCATTTCTTTTGTCGGTGCTCAGGAGGGCTAAGCTCATGGTCGATAATTTAAAATGACAGTTCTCTTTTCCAATGTTAATGAGAACAGTTTCATTAATATTGACAAGTTCCTTCGCATTGAATTTAGTTCTCATAATATTGTTTCTACCTAAAAAACGATCCTTGAAGTTATGCTTTTTTAGCTTGATTTGTTTTCGTGTGACTGCACGCAAGTAAAATGACAGTTATTGTCATTCCTTGTGAATGACACATTTTACGTTTGACAGACTTTAGCACCTGGTCATCTGCAGATGTTGTATTCATTCTGGAAAAGGGCGATCAGCAGTGACTGACAACAGAGACTAGCCTGCATTATTCTTTTGTACTATATATGTCACTGTGCATTCATTTACAACTTTATAGAGCTCAGATTTCCTGCTGAACATGTGACAACTGTAGAGTTTCCACATATTTAAGACAATCCACATGCCTTTCATACACTATTGCACATTGCTCGGATTTTCAGCTGAAAACTTGACAACAAATGTAGATTTTCTACATTTTTGCAACAATTCACATGCCTTTATTACACTATTGCATACTGTCGTAAGCACCTTACAAAATCTGTATACTTCCGTGAGACCTTACTTTCCGCATTTTCCTTGTAAGAGCTTCTGTACACTCCATACACTTTCCTTCTCCTTCCAAATCTTTTATAATGAACTCTCCGTATGCTCCATAAATTTCCTTATCCTTCAATATTTTACATAAAACTCACTCCATCTACGCCATAAAACTTACTTATCCTTCCATATATCCCAAAAAAGCGTTCCATATATGCCATACAGTTTCCTTATCCTTCCGTATACTCCATAAAAACCTTCCCGTATACGCCATACAATTTCCTTACCTTTCCATATACTCCATAAGAAACTTTCCGTATATGCAGTACAACTTCCGTATATTTCCATAAAACTCCATATTTTTTCCGTATGTAGCACAAGGAAATGTTACGGAATCCCTATATTTTCCGTAAGATTTCATGCGGAACGTTTCAGTAGGGGTCTGTCAATCCGTCGGTCCATCTGTCCATCCGTTCATCCATCTGTCTGTCCATGCATCCGTTCTTCTGTCCATTCGTTCATCTATCTGTCTGTGTACATCCGTCCGTCCCTCTGTGCGTCCATCCCTCTGTTTGTTCATCCGTTCATCCGTCTGTCAGTCCGTCTGTCTGTCCATCTGTTCATCCATTCATCATTTTCTCCGTATCCATCCGTCCATCCGTCCGTGCGTCCTTCCACCGTCTGTCTGTCCATGCGTCCATCCATCTGTCCGTCTGTCCTTGCGTCCCTCCCTTCGTCCGTCTGTCGGTGCATCTGTCCGTGCATCCATCCATCCATCCGTCTGTGCGTCTGTCTGCCTGTCTGTTCGTCCAATTATAAGTCCATCTTTCTGTCTGTCTGTCTGTCTGCCTATCTATCTATCTATTTATCTATCGTATCACCTACTTCTGGGTGCCCTCACGATCACCCCCTTAACTTAGCATCTTCGAAATACTTTGCAAGAGGAGCCAAATGTTCGTGAAAAGCCAATGCTGGTTCCAGTGTTGACTATCCAATTTCTTGCAGATAATTAGTGCCCCATCATAATGTCTCATTTATTTAAAAAGTTACAAAAGAGTCATGTTGCATAGCATTTATTCCCAAGTTACGTGGGATCTGCGTATTTTTTATTGCGGGCAGTAGCGGATAGCGAAATGTATGCCACGAAATGATCTTGCTTTGGTATTGAAAGTGCCAGTACTGTGAAAGCAATCGAGTTGTTCTTATACATTAGAGCAATATGTAAAAAAACACCCCGAAAATGCAAAAAAATATTAGTTGGCCTCGCCCGGCACGGCCTCCTGCAGGCTTTGCAGCGCTTGTAGAGAGCAAAAATTCAACGCAAATGTACCCACTCGCACAGCAGCGCACCATGAGGGCGCTGCCGCCAGTCATCAGCGGCGGGGCCATCTCCTAGCCCGCGCTCAGCATACTAGGCAGTATATTTCTAGACACTGTATTCCTGTCGCCACTCTCATGCTGCTTGAGCTGAAAAAAACAAGGCCAGAATGCCCAGAAGGAGTTCTGCGCCAATTCACGAGGGAATCTTGAATTATGCACCGTGGTAGGCGCAATATTAGAGCGTAGCATCGTTTCCTGGTCTAAATAAAGTTGTCGTCTCGGGCAGCTAGCCTTATTCATCAAACACGCAATGAGAGCGGCACGTGCCTGCCTCGTCCCTATAGACGAAAAGGTGGTTTACCATCCTGCACAATTTTTCATTGCAAAAACAGCAGTCATAATGACGATGTGGATGGAGAGAGGGTGAAACACGTGAACACACACATACAAGATAGAGAGAGAGAATTAGACGGTATTTTGATTTACTTCACGATATGATGTCCACATGATGCCAGAGATAAATTTTCATGACGTCTTTCTGGCGTTAAAAATGGCGTAACTAGATCATGTTATCACATGACTTCATCACAAGATAAAAGGTGGGCTGATCTCGAAGGCAGTGCATAACAAGGAGAGGTCCATAACCCTTGAATTACCTCCGATCTTTGAGTCCTCTGGCATTCCAATGGATGACAAATCCAGCTTTGATTTCTTTACAAAAAGTTGAGGTGTGAGCAGCAATCTTCCTAGTTGAGAGATACAAGATCTCTGAGATATTGCAGTGCTGCAGAAAGCTTTCAGAGCATGCTGTAGGATGATCACGGTATCAACGGAAAAGTGATGAAGGAACAATAACTTCAATTTTTTAAGGTTTCCCAAAATAATGCATGTGGTATTGTCGGAGTTTTTCACAGTAGTACACGCAATATCGGAGTGGGGTATCGTGTGATGGGAAAATGAGATTGTGCGTCTTGAAAGGTAGCGCTATCCAACAAACCCGCCATCGGAGCGGCTTGTTCCCTCCTCGTCCTTATCAACGAAAAGGTGGTTTACAATAGTCCCCTAAAATCCACGGTAAAAACAGCAGCATTAATGACGATGGTGATGGAGATTCAGAGAGAGAAACACACAAACACAAAACAAGGTGGGCTGATCACCGAGGCAGCCTTGATGGCCACGCGGATAAAGAAAGATAAAACACACAAACACACACACATAGACAGGACCGAGAGAGAGAGAAATTGACAGTATTGTGAATTCTGCAAGCCAGAACTATTGATCGAAACTTACCAGACGCTGTGGTTATTGATCAGGCTGTTATGGGCCACACAAACCCTCCGTGATAGTACCTCAGCATTGCCCTATCATTTCCTGTGGTAGGTATGCGTTCAAAATTATACTGAAACTATTGAAAACTTTCTAAAAACGAAGGAGTAATCAATGGCAGATTCTACACGCAAGTTTTGATTAACAAAACAAACAAAGAAACAAACCAACAATAAAGCTTGGGTACATGGTAATGATGTTTATGGTGCCAGAAGATTGTGGGTGAAACGATAAAATCAAGACTCTTGAGTTCTTTGCGACGATACAAACCGATCACCAGGCCCCCATACTCTCAAAAAGAGAAAAAAAAATTGCCGTGACCAGGAGTCGAACCTGGGTTATTGCGGGCACAACGCAAGGTACTAACCGCTGTACGACCATGGCTATCCCACAGGACGAGGCATACGACTGTGTGTGCTCTGGCAATGAGAACGGTGCAGCGCCTTAATCTTATCCTGTCATCATCATCATCGTCATTTTTGAACCATCGTAATACAGTGTCTAGAAATATACCACCTAGTGTGCTGAGCGCGCGCATTTCGTACGAGAGTGAGTGGCCGCGCATGTGATGACTGCACTCAGATGCCACAAGTGGCGCTGCAGCGTGTCGAGAGAGTGCACAAACGAGCGAAATTCCTCTCATGTTGTTTCTGCCGTGCCTTGCCACGTTTAAAACCAGTGTGTGACAGCTACTTTCTGATTTGCTGTGAAGTTCGACGGTGCCATATGTACACTGTAACACCCTGAGATTTTAAAAGCTACGCGGCAATGAAAAGAAGGAACGTGTATTGGGCCGCTGTGTCAAAGAAGTTATCGGTCGAACAGGGAAAAGGTGTCTTGTTCCCCGCACTAACGGATCCAGCATGTTTTC
Organism: Rhipicephalus annulatus; assembly: GCA_013436015.1. NCBI lineage: Eukaryota > Metazoa > Arthropoda > Arachnida > Ixodida > Ixodidae > Rhipicephalus > Rhipicephalus annulatus. Next base: position 20,991 of record WOVY01006900.1, on the reverse strand, counting down.
CTGAATGAAAAAGTAGGATGAAGATGGCACAGTGAAGGCTGAATCCAAAGGCTGTCGTGTGAGAAAAATATTCTTAGAGTGACTCCACCGAATTATCTTTTCGAATTAGGGTGAATGTGGTCGGGAATGAAATCGCCATCTAGGCAAAATTTCAAATATGATTATTTATCTAAAAATCGAAAATACTCTTTCTAAGTTCATTCACAGAGATTTTCTCCCATGTCAACGTCGCACTCTCTTTCCACAACGTTTTGAGTGTCATATGCGGTGAGTGTCAGATTATTCATTGGCATGTTATTAGTTGTTTTCACTCGAATCCAATTGGAATGCAGGCTAACAGGTGAAGGTTTTAGGGTCCTTTGTGATAATTTTTTGCGTAAAGACCACTTTCACCATTTATCTATCTATCTATCTACACAAACACACACACACACATATATGTATATATATATATATGTATATATATACACTAAAATATATGTCCATCCGTTCATCCGTCTGTCTGTCCATCCGTCCATCTGTCCATCCGTTCATTTTTCTGTCCGTCTACATCTCTCTGTCCGTCTATGCGTCCATCTGTCTGTCTGTCCATCCGTTCATCCGTCTCTGTCCATTCATCCGTCCATCTGTCCATCTGTTCATCCATCTCTCCTTATCCATTCGTCCGTCCGTCCGAGCGTTCATCCGTCTGTCGGTCTGTCTGTGCGTCCATCCGTCTGTCCGTGCATCCATCCGTGCGTCGGTTCATCCATCCATCCGTTCATCCGTCTGTCATTCGATCCGTCTGTCTGTCTGTCGATCCGTCTGTCCATCTGTCCATCCATTCATCCGTCTGTCTGTCCATGTGTCCGTCCATCTGTCCATCCGTTCATCCGTCTCTCCCTATCCATCCGTCCGTCCGTCCGTGCATCCTTTCGTCCGTCTGTCTGTCCGTGCGTCCATCCGTCCGTGCATCCGTCCATTCGTTCATCCGTGCATCTCTCCATCCATCCATCTGTTCATTTGTCTGTCCATCCGTTCATCCGTCTGTCTGTCCATGCGTCCGTCCATCTGTCCATTCGTTCATCAGTCTGTCCGTATCCATCCATCCATCCGTCCGTGAGTCCTTCTATCTGGTTGTCTGTCCGTTAGTCTATCCGTCCGTCGGTCTGTCCGTGCATCTGTCCGTGCGTCCGTCCATCCATCCGTCTGTGCGTCTGCCTGTCCGTTCATCCGTCCGTAAGTCCATCTTTCTGTCTGTCTGTCTGTGTGCCTATCTATCTATCCATCTATCTATATATTTATCTACCGTATCGCCTACGTCTGGTTGCCCTCACGATCACCCCCTTTGCTTAGCGTCTTCGAAATACTTTGCAAGAAGAGCCAAATAATCGTGAAACGCCATTGCTGGTTCAAGTGTTGACTATCCTCTTACTTGCATATAATTAGTGCCACATCATAATGTCTCACTTATTACAAAAATTACAACACAGTCATGTTGCATAGCAATTGTTCTCAAGTTACGTGGGATCTGTATATTTTTTATTTCGGGCAAAAGCAGACGGCGAAAGGTATGCCACCAAATGATCTTCATTTGGTATCAAAAATCACCAGTACTGCGAAAGCGATCGAGTAGTTCTTATATTATAGAGCAATATGTGAAAAAACACCCCGAAAATTCAGAAAAACAATAGTTGACCTCACGCGGCACGGCCTCCTGCAGGCTTTGCAGCGCTTGTAGAGAGCAAGGATTGAACGCAAATGCACCCATTCGCACAGCAGCACACCATGTATACGCGCACAGCAGCGCACCATGTATGCTGCCAGTAGTCATCAGCTGCGGGGCCATCTCCTAGCCCGCGCTCAGCATACTAGGCAGTATATTTCTAGACACTGTAATCGTGCCGCCACTCTCACGCTGCTTGAGCTAAAAAAACGAGGACCGAATTCCCAGACGGAGTTCTGCGCCAATGCATGAGAGAATCTCGAATTTTTGCACAGTGGTAGGCGCAATAAGAGTGTGGCATCATTTCCATGTCTAAATAAAGTTGTGCGTCACGGGCAGCTAGCCCTATTCATCCAGCACGCAATGAGATCGGCACGTGCCCACCTTGTCCTACTAAACAAAAAGGTGGTTTACCATCCTGCACAAATTTTATGGTAAAAACCGCAGACATAATGACGATGTGGAAGGAGAGAGAGTAAAACACGTCAACACACACATACAGGAGAGAGAGAGAATTAGACGCAATTTGAATTACTTCGTGATATGACGTCAAAATGATGCCAAAGATAAATTTTCATGACGTCATCCTGACGTTAGAATTGACGTAACTAGATCATGTTATCACATGACTTCATCACAAGGTGAAAGGTGGGCTGATCTCGAAGGGAGTGCATAACAAGGAGAGGTCCATAACCCTTGCATTACCTCCGATCTTTGAGTCCTCTGGTGTTCTATTGGATGACGGATGCAGCCTTGACTTCTTTACGAAATGTTGAGGTGTGAGTAGCCATCTTCCTAGTAGAGAGATTTAAGCATAGGGCTTAGGGCGTCTAATAGTCCAAGTGCGCTTCGAGCAGATGGTGTCTTCATGTCGACTAATATCACTCGGATGGCTTCTATAAGGGAATGCAGCACCGAGATCACTTGACGATCAGTTCTAGGCGAATCTTCCATGGTTGGAGACGGCTCTTGTGTTGCCACAACCTGCAGAGGTTCCTTGGCAGAAGAGCGCGTCGGGAGCGTGGCCCATTCCTTCGGAGAAGTATGCTTCTCTGTTTCTTTCAAAGAAGTGGTGGGCCCTTTCGCAGCGCTCCTGGATGGAACCGCTAAAAAGTGGGAAGGGGCGTCTCGGGAATGTGACTTCTTTGAAGACTTTTGATGATGCCGACGTCGACGCTGACGCCGGACTACTTCGGCTGCCTCCCTGTGTGTCGAGTTGTTTCGGGCCATTTGTCTGAGAACCGCGCGCTTCTTTTGGATTCGAGAACAGTCTTTCGACGAGGCAGCATGAGGACAGCTGCAATTGGCGCACTTCAGAGTAGTCGCCCAACAGGCGTCTTCAGCGTCAAAAAATCAGGCCTTTCAGATTTTAGTAAGTTTGTGTTTACCAACGTGTTTCCAATCATCGTCATTTGTGAACCCAATTTGTCGAAACCAATGAGACTGTCGGGGTACGAAGTTGTCATGTCTGAAACGAACGGTGCGTGCAGCAAAATCATCGTCTTTGTTCGTCGTGAACTTACATATGTTGGGCAACCAATTGCACCTCACGATGACACTCAGTATGTCTGCATTACTGTGAAAAAGAACAAACTCATGTTTACTCTTATAGGTGTTCATATATCGCCGTCGAATAATCTAGATTCCAGGAGATTAGCGGATATTTTGAGAGTGTGTCCTGCACCATGGGTCCTCATAGGTGATTTCAATGCGCACAATCACGCATGGGGAAGTAGGCGGACAAATGCAAGAGGATGCAGGTTAGCACACATTGCCTACAACTTTAGCCTTACTCTCTTGACAATGGCAGTCCCACTTTTCTTCGAGGGGTGACATACGGCAGCTGTCTAAACCTTGCCTTTGTCTCCAGCTCCCTCGTGACATACGTTAAGTGGTTTTCATATGTTGAGACACGAGGAAGTGATCACATTCCAATCTAGCTTAACAATAATCTTCGACGACTTGCGCGTGAAATCACGTTTTCACTATGGTGCCCACCAAGAATCGATACGAATCGTCAGCACCACCTGTCCTCTTTGATGGCTCTCCGCATGCCCACTGGACTCGACCAAAGAGAAGCCACCCTTCTTCATTGCTTATGGCTAGGAGTGGCATTTACAAAATCATATTCCTTCGTCATAGCGATGGCCGACAACGCTCACTGCCATGCCTGTCATTGCGAAGAGACGCTACACCAAATCCTGTGTGACTGTCCGTTGTTTGAAATCCAGAGACCGTCACTGGCGTCCACTTTTGCGCGCATCGACAACAGCCAAATGTCTGAGGACAATATTCTGTCAAGTGCCCGAGAGAAGACATTGCAACAGAAGGCGACGAAAGCTCTGTTGACTCCTATGCGACACCGACTTGAACAAGCGACTGTAACAGCAATGGCACACACCGCGAAAGACAATACTGGACTATGACTGAGTTTGCGCGCGCCTGCTGTCGCATGTGCTGTTTCCCTCTTCCCTCTCGGCTCTTTTTCATCTCCCCCATTCCTCTCCCATGCGCAGCGTAGCAAACCGCCTGCCTATAGGCTGGTTAACCTCCCTGCCTTTCTTTTCTCTCTATATTCCTTTCGATCTTTGAATCAGTGCATGGACACGCAAGCTGCGGAAAACTTTCGGAGGGTACTGTAGGATGATCAGTGTATTGATGGAAAGGTTATAAAGGAATAACTTCAAATTGAAGTAGTCTTAGAACAATGCATGAAGGAATATCGGAGTTTTTCACACTAGTAGACGCAATGTCGGCGTGTGGCATCGTGTGATGGCAAAATGATATTGGGCGTCACGGGAAGCTACCCACCTCGTCTATATAAACGAAAAGGTGCTTTAACATGCTCCGAAAAATTTCACGGTAAAAACAACTGCCATAATGACGATGTGGACGGAGAGAGATTGAAACACACGAACCCACACACACAGGTGAGAGAAAGGAAGAATGGGACGGTCATTTTATTACTTCACCATATAACGTCCACAAGATGTCAGAGATAAATTTCTTGACATAATTGTGACATTAGAACATGGCGCAACAAGATTATGTCATCACATGTTGCCGTCACATGATAAAAGGTGGGCTGATCAGAGAGGCAATGCAAATCAAAGAGAGTTCCATAGAGTTTGCATTACCTCCGATCTCTGTGATATTGCAGAGCTACTCTAGCCGCAGAAAAATTTCAGAGAATGCTGTAGAATGGTCGCAGTATCAACGGAAAAGTGTTGAAGGAACAATAACTTCAATTTCACGGTTTCCTAAAATAATGCATGTGGTAGTTTCGGAGTTTTCCACAGTAGTAGACGCAATATCGGAGTGGGGCATCGTGTGATGGGGAAATGAGAGAGTGCATCTTGAAAGGTAGCTCTATACAACAAACGCGCCGTCAGAGCGGCATGTTCTCTCCCCGTCCTTATCAACGAAAAGGTGCTTTACAATAGTCCACTAAGTTCCACGGTAAAAACAGCAGCATTCATGACGATGGTGATGGAGGTTCAGAGAGAGAAACACACAAACACAAAACAAGGTTGGCCGATCACAGAGGCAGCCATAATGGCCGTGCGGATGGAGAGACATGAAACACACAAACACACACACAAACACAGGAGCGAGAGAAAGAGAACTTAACAGTATTGTGAGTTCCGCAAGCCTGAACTATTGATGGCGATGGCGTAGTGATTAGAGCATCCGCCTCGCATGCAAGAGGTCCGTGGTTCAAATCCCGACACCACGCAGTTCCAAACCGGATTAAAAAAAACCGCGTTTTGATGGAACTGTATTATGTATTAGGAGGCCTGGGGTGCGGCCTCACCGGCAAACACCGCCGAGAACGCACTCCCTCACCAGAGAAGGATTGGCCACCCTGGTGCAGCATCTGGCCACTACCTCCCACATGCTTACGTCAAATAACTCACGGCCCTCAGTCCCCAGCAGCTGCGAAGCAACTGACCACGGCGGCGGTCAGATCTGCAATGCAGCAGAGGGTGCTAAGAATCTCTGGATCCGGACAGACCGCCATTGGAACCTGAACTTGGCAACGTTTAACGCTAGAACCTTATCTAGTGAGGGAAGTTTAGCTGTACTATTCGAGGAGCTAGAAGGTGTTAAATGGGATATAATAGGGCTCAGTGAGGTTAGGAGGACAAATGAGGCCTATACGGTGCTACAGAATGGGCACGTCCTTTGCTACAGGGGCTAGCAGACAGAAGAGAACTGGAAGTGGGGTTCCTAATTAACAGAAACATAGCTGGCAACCTAGAGGAATACTATAGCATTAATCAAAGGGTCATAGGTATCGTAATTAAACTGAATAAAAGATACAAAATGAAGGTAGTACAGGCTTACGCGCCTACATCCAGCCATTATGACGCTTGAGCTGGAAGCTTCTATGAAGACGTGGAAACGGCAATGAGTAAGGTAAAAACACAGTGTACTATAGTGATGGACGACTTTAATGCAAAGGTAGGGAAGAAGCAGGCTGGAGACCAGGCAGTAGCAGATTATAGCATCGGTACTAGAAACGACAGAGGAAACTACTAGTAAATTCGCAGAACGCAATAATTTACGGATTTTGAATACCTTCTACCGAAAACGAGAAAACCGCAAGTGGACATGGAGGAGCCCTAATGGCGAAAATAAGAACGAAATAGACTTTACAATGACTGCAAACCCTGGAATCGTGCAGGATGTGGAAGTGATTGGCAAGGTACAATGCAGTGACCATAGAATGGTACGGTCTCGAATTCGCCTAGACTTAAAGAAGGAACGACAGAAACTGATACGCAAGAAGCCAATCAATCAGCTAGCACTGAGAGGGAAAGTACAGGAATTCAGAGTGTCGCTGCAGAACAGGTACTCGGCTCTTAGTGAGGAAACCAACCTTAGCGTAGATACAATGAATGATAATCTGACGAGTATCATTACGGAGTGTGCAGTGCAAGTTGGAGGCAGGGTAGTTAGACAGGACACTGGCAAGCTTTCCCAGGAAACGAAGAACCTAATTAAAAAGCGTCAAATCATGAAAGTGTCAAGTACAACAGACAAAATAGAACTGGCAGAGCTTTCGAAGTTGATTAATAGACGTAAGGTATGCGATGTAAGAAGGTATAACATGGAGAGAATTGAACACGCTCTGAAAAACGGAGGAAGTGTCAAAGCATTGAAGAGGAAACTTGGGATAGGCAAAAGTCGGATGTATGCACTAAGGGACAAAGAAGGCAAAATAACTACCAATATGCATAGGATAGTTAAAATAGCGGAAGAGTTTTACAGAGATCTGTACAGTAGCCGAGAACACCACGACCTTATTACTATAAGAACTAGCAGTAACCCAGATTACACCCCACCAGTAATAATAGAAGAAGTCAGAAAAGCTTTGGAGAGCATGCGAAGGGGCAAAGCTGCTGGTGAGGATCAGGTAACATCAGATCTGCTGAAAGATGGAGGACAGATTGTGTTAGAAAAACTAGCCACCCTGTTTACGAGGTGTCTCCTGACAGGAAGAGTACCAGAGTCTTGGAAGAACGCTAACATCATCTTAATACCTAAGAAAGGAGATGACAAGAACTTGAAGAATTACAGGCCGATCAGCTCGCTCTCTGTAGTATACAAGCAATTTACAAAGGTAATTGCTAACAGAGTAAAAAAAAACATGAGAATTCACTCAACCAAAGGAACAAGCAGGATTTTGAACAGGATACTCAACAATTGACCACATTCATACTATCAATCAGGTAATACAGAAATGCTCAGAGTATAACCAACCACTATACATAGCCTTCATAGATTACGAGAAGGCGTTTGATTCAGTAGAAATATCAGCCGTCATGCGAACAGTGCGAAATCAGGGCGTAGATGAAGTATACAGAAACATTCTGGAAGAAATCTACAGGGGATCAACTGCTACCATAGTGCTTCATAAAGAAAGCAACAGAATACCAATCAAGAAGGGTGTAAGGCAGGGATACACAATTTCCCCAATGCTATTTACCGCGTGCTTACAGGAGGTTTTCAGAAGCCTAGAATGGGAACAGTTAGGGATAAGAGTCAATGGAGAATACCTTAGTAACCTGCGCTTCGCCGATGATATTGCATTGCTGAGTAACTCGGGGGACGAATCGCAACTCATGATTACGGAGTTAGACAAGGAGAGCAGAAAGGTGGGTCTTAAAATTAATCTGCAGAAAACGAAAGCAATGTACAACAACCTCGGCAAGGAGCAGCGCTTCGAGATAGGTAATAGTGCACTTGAAGTTGTAAAAGACTATGTCTACTTAGGGCAGGTAATAACCGCAAAGCCGAACCACGAGATTGAAGTAACTAGAAGAATAAGAAGGGGGTGGAGCACATTCGGCAAGCACTCTCAAATTATGACAGGTAGACTGCCACTATCCCTCAAGAGGAAGGTATATAACAGCTGTATCTTGCCGGTACTTAGCTACGGAGCAGAAACCTGGAGACTTACAAAGAGGGTTCAGCTTAAATTGAGGACAATGCAGCGAGCAATGGAAAAAAATGGTAGGTGTAACCTTAAGAGACAAGAAGAGAGCAGAGTGGATTAGGGAACAAACGGGGGTTAAGGATATCATAGCTGAAATCAAGAAGAAGAAATGGACATGGACAGGGCATGTAGCGCGTAGACAGGATAACCGCTGGTCATTAAGGGTAACTGACTGGATTCATAGAGAAGGGAAGCGGGTTAGGGGGAGACAGAAAGTTAGGTGGGCAGATGAGATCAAGAAGTTTGCGGGTATAAATTGGCAGCAGCAAGCACAGGACCGGGTTAACTGGCGGAACATGGGAGAGGCCTTTGTCTTGCAGTGAACGTAATCAGGCTGATGATGATGATAATGATGATGATGATGAACTATTGATCGAAACTTACCAGACGCTGTGGTTATTGATCAGGCTGTTATGGGCCATACAAACCATCCGTGATAGTACCTCAGCATTGCCCTATCACTTCCTGTGGTAGGTATGCGTTCAAAATGAGGCTGAACCTATTCAAAACTTTCTCAAATGAAGGAGTAATCAAAGGCAGAATCTACACGCAAGTTTTGATTGACAAAACAAACAAAGAAACAAACCAACAATAAAGCTTGGGTACACGGTAAAGATGTTTATGGTGCAAGAAGTTTGCGGGTGAAACGATAAAATCAAGGTTTGGGTAGTTCTTTGCGACAATACAAAATGATCACCTGGCCCCTATACTCTCTAAAAAAAGAAAAAAAATTGCCATGACCAGGAGTCGAACCTGGGTTATTGCGGCCACAACGCAAGGCACTAACCGCTGTACGACCACGGCTATCCCGCTTTTTTTTCTTTATTGCCTTGCATATCATGACTGTTAACATTTTACATATTTGCACATTGGCCCAAATTCAAGTGCGTCACAAAATAAACCCACAGAATTCATTGAGGTACCGTCAGCTCTTGGCTGACTATTAATCAATACTTGGGCAGTCGTAACAATCGCTCAATGCACCCGATCCCGTCTGGCACATCCTCTTGGCTTTTCAGCAATTCAAGAATATGGCATACAGATTTGCAAAAATATTGGCGCACAGCTAGCACTTCTACAACCGCGTTTTCAAAGGCACATCGGGTTTTCCATATACTGTGCAGGCCCAGAAGCATGATGAGATCATAAGGTACACCTGCCTTGTTTTTAACCAAAAGGAAACGGATGCCGTGTGGACTTAACGGTAATTCTTTTTTCAAGGTTCTTTGCAGTATGTCCCAGAAAAAAAACCCCGCTCCAGCAATCTATAAACACGTGTTCAATTGTTTCCGGTTTTTTACACAAGTGGCAATTTGTGCTCGATGGCATGAATATTCCCTTACCCTGCAACCACGTTTTAACTGGTAAAGTACCAGTATGTAATTTAAAGAAAAAAGCTTTGACCCCTGGCGCTACAAGCATTCTTTTAACACGTTTCAGAACATCCTGTCTTGGGCCTGCACAATATAGCTGACGGTACAATGGTACAGGCAGGAAAACATCGACAAGGTCCTTATACAAATTTTTACGTGGTACTTCAGCCAGATACTCTAACGAAAATCTCCCTGACAAAAAGTGGAAAGACGAAACAACTTCCTTTAAATACCCTTGTATTGGTCCTTGCATATTTGATGATGATACGAGAAATCCCGGCAGCACTCTAGATAACCTTAGTTGTATAACGGTTCTCAAAAAGGGGTCATCTACATCACGCAAAAAAGGGAAACTATTGACAATCTGTCTTACGTACAAATGAACTAATCCAAGCCCGACATCTCTAACTTTTCTGAAGAGGTTTGTGCGGCTTGTTCTTTCCCATACAGAATGGAATGAAAAAACTTTATTTCAGTCCTGCAGGACGCGCCTAGCGCTTAGCGGGCGTCTCCCACGTAGGGACCGACAGGGAGTACCTGGCGGCCGCTTCGTGGGCCTGCTGGACGGCCCATTGCTGGTCGGCGAGAAATGAGCTCCTGAGGGACCTCTCCCACTTGCTTGAAGTAGAGTCGGGAGGAGTTGTTCTACACTCCCAGAGCATGTGTGCGAGTGTCGCTGTTTGTCCACATAATGGGCATTTGTCGCTGGGGTATGCATCGGGATAATAAATGTGAAGCGTGGCAAGGTTTGGGTACGTGTGTGTCTGTAATAGGCGTAGGGTTAATGCCTACGGTCGGTTAAGTTTCGGATGTGGGGGTGGAAAAATGCGGCGTTCCAAGTAAAAGTGCTTTGTAATTTCATTGTACGTAATTGGTGCATCCCGATTGGTATCTAACCCAGCAAGATGAGGTTGCCCTATGGCAGTGCGGTCGGTAAGTGCGCGCGCTGCATCATGGGCGATCTCGTTGAGGTTGAATTGGGCACCCGGCACCTGGCCGAGATGGGCGGGGAACCAGATGACAGTGTGGTGCTTCAGGGCACTCGGCTCCGCATTGCGCAGGATACGTAACGCCTGGTGGGAGATGACTCCGCGTTCGAAGGCTTTGATGGCCGGCCTGGAGTCGCTGTAGATGAATTCCCGTTTGCTGTCGAGCATAGCTATAGCTATAGCTACTTGCTCCGCTACTTCGGGTTTTCGGGTGAGGATTGTGGCTGAGTTAAGAGTCTGCTGCGCGGATGATACCGCGACCGCAGCGAAGGCTTGGTTGTTGCGATAGGCAGCGGCGTCCACGAACGAGACGTTGTCCGCTTCCATGTCTATGCGCTTGAGAATGGCGGTCGCCCGCGCAAGGTGCCTGCCTCTGTTGTATTCGGGGTGTACATTTCGTGGTATGGGACCGATCGTGATAAGGTCGCGGATTTCACGGGGAATTAGAGTCAACTCTGGGGGGTCCCTGGCCCTCGAGGAGAAGAAGCCGAGCTCGCGCAGAATATGGTGGCCCGCCTTGGTGGTGGTGAGTCGGGTCAATTGCACACGTTCCTGAGCTTCGGCGATCTCTTCTAGCGTGTTATGTACGCCAAGTTCGAGGAGTTTGTACGTTGGAGTGGTGATAGGGAGGCCAAGGGCTCGTTTGACCACCTTGCGAATAAGCGCATTGAGTTGATCGCGCTCAGCACGCAGACACTTGTGTATAGCGGCAACGTAGGTGAAATGGCACAAAACAAACGCGTGTACGAGACGCAGCAGGTTGTCTTCTTTGAGGCCATGGTGCCTGTTGGCTACTCTACGTACGAGTCGTATGGCATTCTCAGTCTTAGTCCTGAGCTTGTGTACTGTTTGGGTGTTAGTTCCGCGGGACTCGATGATCATGCCGAGGACCTTGATGGTGTCTACCCTGGGTATAGTACGACCATCTCTGGTGTGGAGGGTGATATTGCGTTCCGCCGGAGTTTTCCACCCTTTGGGCTTGACACCCCGGCGTTTGGGCAAATATATCAACAGCTCCAACTTCGCAGGTGAGCACCTGAGACCGGTGTGGTCGAGGTAAGACTCAGTGGTGTCGATAGCCTCTTGCAGGGCGGACTCAATGAAGCCATCCGACCCTGTGGAGCACCATATGGTTACATCATCCGCATAGGTAGTGTGTTTTAGCCCATCTATTTTTGAAAGTCGTTCGGAAAGCCCAATCATCACGAGGTTGAAGAGCGTGGGTGAGAGGACGGATCCCTGAGGAGTGCCCCGCTGCCCGAGATCCACTTCTTCCGAGACTAGGTCTCCTACGCGGAGAACGGCTCTGCGTCGAGTGAGAAAAGAGCGGATAAAGTAGTAAAATCGATGACCTAGGCCGAGGGCTGCGATCGCTTTCAAGATTGACGAGTGCGTTATTGTATCAAAGGCCTTTTCTAAATCGAGACCGAGTATTGCACGAGTGTCCCGAGTGTTCCCGCCATCTAAAATTTGATGCTTTAGGAAAAACATGGCGTCTTGTGTGGATAACCCTGGTCGGAAGCCAATCATGTGGTGCGGGATGCAGCCGTTATCTTCGAGGTATTGACCAACCCTGTTGAGGACGACGTGCTCAGCCACTTTGCCCACGCACGACGTGAGAGATATGGGGCGTAGGTTATCTAGGCTCGGCGCCTTTCCCAGTTTGGGTATGAGAACCGTGTGAGCTAGTTTCCAAGCATCGGGTATCTCACCCTTTTTCTATATCTCGTTGATAGTGTCAGTGAGGTAAGTGACGGAGGAATCGTCCAGGTTGCGTAGGAGCTTGTTGGTGATGCCATCAAGGCCAGGGGCTGAGCGGCCATTGAGCTCATGGAGAGCTCGGCGCACATCTTCAATAGAAAAGTCGGCGTCTAAGTTAGTGTTGTCGGTGCCAGAGTAATCAGGGTGAGGGGTCATAGGGCCCGTGGGAAGCGGGAGATATTTTTCCACGAGGTTCTTGACAACATCTTCCGGTGACACTGTCCGTTTAGCCTGATGAAGTACCTTCACGATCGAATGACGCTGATTTGTGCGGGTGTTGGTTTCATTGAGGAGGTGTTTGAGTAAGTTCCACGTTTTGCCATTTCGAACCTGACCATCAATCGAATTACAAATTTCGTCCCACTGCTGTTTTGAAAGGATGCGGCAGTGATCCATCATGGTCTTATTCAGCTGAGATATGCGTTTGCGTAACCTTCGATTAGGGCGCTGGCCCTTCCACCGGGCCAATAGAGACTGTTTGGCCTCTAGTAGGTGGGCGAGACGACTGTCCATCTTTTCGGTTGGAAGGTCTGTGCTGATAGTTTTCGTTGCCTTGTTTACATCAGCTTTGAGCTGGGCCGTCCACGTCTCGAGGCTCGGTGGGGTATCATCAGGAAGAGGTCGTTCTGCGCGGGTCTTACGAAGGAGGTCCCAGTCAACCCACTTGTACGACTTGGTCTTCCTGCTTACTGTGGGGAGGTGTACAGCCAATATGAAGTGGTCGCTACCAATATCTACCGCGAGGTTGGACCAGCGGCCGTCGGAGATATTCTTGACGAAGCATAGATCCGGCGTAGTATCTCTTTGCGTGGATGTACCAGTGCGAGTGGGGAAGGCCTTGTCCGTAATGAGAATAAGGCCCATGTCATTCGCATTTTTCCAAAGCTCGTTACCTTTGGGTGTGTCGTACGTGTAGCCCCAGGCGCTATGCGCAGCGTTAAAATCGCCGGCAATCACCAGCGGGTTAGGCCCCGCGAGACGAACAGCTTTCTGGAACAAGCGTGTGAATCTTTTTCTATGGTGGCTGGGACTACTGTATACATTGAGCATGTATACGCTTTGTTGTGATATGTTGCCAGGGAGAATTTCGACCATAACGTGCTCAATTTCGGGCACATTGAGACTGTGCGCTGTGCAGGTAATCTTGTTAGCGACCAGGGTGGCGATACCGCGTCTTCCCGAGGGGCCGGGCAACCACTGGTATCCGGAAAACGTGGCGGTTGGTACTACAGTCTCTTGTAATAGCATGATGTGAGGTTTGGCTTCGTGGCTACAGAGGTATTGCTGCAGGAAAGCTTTCTTGTGGGTGAAGCTCCTGCAGTTCCATTGCCAGATTCGCAACTCGTCAATTGTCCTGGCCATCTTGAAGCATTTAGGAGTTGGCCTCAGCACCCGGTGGGTGCATAAGGGCCGCGTGATGCGGTGGACTGGGCACGACTGTACGTTGCGACAACGGCTTATCCGCAGCAACGGCAGGGGCGACGACGTGATCAAGATATTGCTCCACTTGGCCCAAACAATTACCGTGTACCGCGAGAGTAGACTGCACGAGAGCCATGCTTTCACCAAGAAAGTGAAGGCTTTCCTTAATCGCCGATAGCGTGCTCTTAATGTCGTCTAACTCTGCCTTTATAGCTGGCTGGTCGTGGACGACCGCGCGTTTCTTGGGTGCGCTCTCGCCGTCATCGTTACTGGCGCCTACGGGCTGCGGCTGTAACGGAGTGACTGCATTGTCGTCGTTGTCGGTTGTGGGCATAGCAGCGCGTGCGTTTCTGTCAGTATTTAGTTCGGCAATTGTGACTGTGAGTTTACGTATTGTTTCTTTCATAATCGCATTTTCGTGCTTTAAGATCGCTATCTCAGATGTGTTGTGTGTATCATGCTCTGGGAGTGAACCCGACCCTACCTGTGATGTAGTGTTTCCTTTTCTCCGGACGGCGTCCGCCCAAGTGAAAGGTCCCCGCTTATTCTTGTTGGCGTTGCCTGGCGATGGTGGTGCCGATGGGCTAGGCGATCGTTGACGTGAGACCCCGGTGAGACTGGGGTGAGGCCTGGAACCAGCATTAGGCCCGGAACCAGAGTGGGAGCCGGAGCGTGACCCGGGCCGGGAACCTGAACGGGAACCATGACGTGAACCAGAACGAGACCTGGAGTAGCCTCGCGATATAGATCTGGTTAGGGTCCCACTTTGCGCACTGCGGGAGTGGGTCCGAGGGTGGCTCCGTGACCTCGATACACGCACGGTGCGGTTCCTGGGACGACTCCGGGATTGGGACCGGGATCGGCTGCCATCGGATCGACCATCTGTAGAAAGCTTCGAGGCCTGGTCGTGGTCATACAGAGCTCCATACAGAGCTTCATATGAAAATTGCAAATACTCGGTGTATTTTCTGTACACTTATTCTATTGCAGTGCAAAACCTGCATTACGTACCACAGTTGCTCACCAGAAACCAGTTGCACGTTGTGGCCCGTGCGAATATCGAAATACCCCAACCTTTCCATTTTTCTACATCATTGCGCAATGCCTGTGCTTCTTTTTTCCAATACGGTTCACTGTCGTGGTAGAACTCCAGCGGCACTCCTAAATACTTCGCTGGTGTTTCCTGCCATTTAATGTTTAGAAATACTCATGGCGTCCCTACTGAAACGTTCCGTATGAAATTTTACGGAAAATATATAGACTCCGTAACATTTCCTTATGCTACATACGGAAAAAATATGGAGTTTTATGGAAATATACGGAAGTTGTAGGGCATTGATGGAAGGCTTCTTATGGAGTATATGGAAGGATAAAGAAATTGTATGGCATATACGGAACGCTTTTTGTGGAGTATACGGAAAGATAAGGAAAATGTATGGCATATATGGAAAGCTTTTTATGGAGTATATGGAAGGATAAGGAAGTTTTATGGCGGGGAT
Organism: Rhipicephalus annulatus; assembly: GCA_013436015.1. Lineage (NCBI taxonomy): Eukaryota > Metazoa > Arthropoda > Arachnida > Ixodida > Ixodidae > Rhipicephalus > Rhipicephalus annulatus. The sequence goes on along the minus strand of WOVY01006900.1, from coordinate 5,740 downwards.
GGAGTGAGTTTTATAGAAAATTTGGAACGATAAGGAAATTTTTGGAGCATACGGAGAGTTCATTATGGAAGATATTGAAGGATAAGGAAAGTGTATGGAGTGTACAGAAGCTTTCATAAGGAAAATGCAGAATGTAAGGTCTTACGGAAATACACAGAATTTGTAAGGTGCTTACAAAAATGTGCAATAGTGTACGAAAGGCATGTGGATTGTTGCAAATATGTGGAAACTCTACAGTTGTCACATTTTCAGGAGGAAATCCGAGCTCTATAAAGTTACAAATGAATGCACAGTGACATATATAGTACAAAAGAATAACGCAGGCTAGTCTGAGTTGTCAGCCACCACTGTTCGCCCTTTTCCAGAATGAATACTTCTGCAGATGACCAGGTGCTAAAGTCTGTCAAACGTAAAATGTGTCATTCACAAGGAATGACAATAACTGTCATTTTACTTGCATGCTGTTACACGAAAACAAATCAAGCAAAAAAGCATAACTTCAAGCGCTCGTTTTTTGGTAGAAGCAGTAATAATGAGAGCTAAATTCAATGTGAATGAACTTGTCAATAATAATGAAACTGTTCTCATTAACATTGGGAAAGAGAAATGTCATTTTAAAATATCGACCATGAGCTTAGCTCTATTGAGCACCGACAAAAGAAATGAAAATCTATGAAAACTAATTGCATGTAGCCTAAAATAACTTTTTATTGATAGTATGTGCTCCTACAATATATATACAGCTATACACAACTTGCCACAGCTTCACGACAGAAACGAGGTAGGGGCAGAGGGAGTGGTCAGAAATAATCAAGTATGAGAGCACAACTGATATGTACGGACACATAATGGTGCTTATCATTGATGCTCGGATGGTCGTGTATAGAGCTAGGTCGTTTTGAGATTTTCAAAACCATTGTTTCAGACCACCATGCAGATTACGCTTCAATTGTAGTGCTACATAAGACACAACTTATGGGCCAGCTTTAATGAATAAGAAATTATAGGTTAAACAAATGTTTTAATATATATCATAGCATGGCTGCATGGACGCATACAAGCTATGTAAAGCGCAATTAAGTGAGGACGCATGAGCTTCTCTTGATGCTTCAGTTCTACATAGATGCTTCGAGTGTGCTGCAAAGAAATTTAACCAATGTCTGTGTGTGCAACATTGTCCATTTTAAACTATCTATATGTATATATAAAATACCTACTGCGAGTTAAGCTACGTAGCACTCCATAACTCTTCCTTTTATTAAGGGCAATTTTTCAAACAATCAACATAATTCATTTTCTGTCTCATGACTTCGTGCCCGCAATTCTTGGTTTGGCTCGATCACAATTGTGCAGCCCTTATTTTGGAGGAATCAAAAAACCATCAACCAAAATATGTTTTGGAACTGCTTCTCGGTGATATTGCCTTCCCTCAACTGCCACAGCTTGAGATGAGTCATATAGCAAGTCTCGCGCATACCAAGGGCCTACCCTTGAAGAAACTGGTCCAGCTGTGAAATGCTCAGTTTTTTCTCAAATAAATTTTTTGGTTTGATTTTTCTCACTTCTCGAATCCCTTCACAATCAAGCAGACCCAATGTTTCCCTTAGTCGTTAATTTTGTTATATTATGAAATAAATAAAAAAATTAATATTGAAAATAAAAATACTAATACCTGTTGCGCAAAAAACACAGTCTCACATACGTACTTGAACGCAATATTGCTTTTATTTTGTTTTAGAACCTAAGGCAGTAGAAAAGATAGCAGTACAATAAAAACGTTAAAAAAAGAAAAAAATTAGACTTGGCGGGACTCGAACCTGCGCCACTCAGTTGTGCTCGCGTACGTGAACTGAGTGTGTTAGCTTGCTAAGCTATTCGCGCTGAAAAGTACACGTGAGTTAAAGTTATGTATATAAATTTGCATTTTACACGCTATATGTTGGCATATTTATGTATGATATGCCATCGTATCTATTGTTGTGTGCATATGTTTTGTGATTGTACATACGTCACATGCTTTTCTCATGTCTTTCAACTATATATTGCTGCCCCGCGACGGTGTATTTTTACACCCACACAAAAGTATTTTTACACCCACACAAAAGCTTGAGCAGTTGCCCCGCCGCGGTGGTCTAGTGGCTAAGATACTCGGCTGCTGACACGCAGGGCGCGGGCTCGAATCCCGGCTGCGGCGGCTGCATTTCCGATGGAGGCGGAAATGTTGTAGGCCCGTGTGCTCAGATTTGGGTGCACGTTAAAGAAGCCCAGGTGGTCTAAATTTCCGGAGCCCTCCACTACGGCGTCTCTCATAATCATATAGTGGTTTTGGGACGTTAAACCCCACATATCAATCAAAAGCTTGAGCAGTTGAAGGTTGCTTCCCGGGGTTCTTTTGCGATTGAGTCAGCCACCACAGGGAAACAGAGTGATACGTCATTAATTCCTGCATCTCGCTGTATTCCACTTAGTAGCTCTATCGCTTGATGACAAATCGAGAGCGGGGCGCGACGCTATTGCGCACGACCATGCCTCGCGTAGTGGCGACATCAGCTGATTGCGCCGGCCGGCTAGCTTCGATTTGCTTCAGAGCAAAGAAATGTCATACCTTGAAAGATTGTGTACTGCACTATGTCAAAATGTTACTGCTTTGTAGGCATCCTATGATTCATTTAGAAGTGATAACTCTGATATCACAACTGTAGAGCTTTGCGTCGGCGACATGCACCGAACGTGAAACCGCACTACGTCTGTCGTAGAAGCAGTCGGAGGCTGTCGTCAGCTAGAACGAAAACAAAACAAAGACCTGCGAAAATATTCATAAGTTGTAACTTGTTTTTTGAATAATCGTTTATCACTTTTAAAGTTATTTAGCCAGATAACATACAATTTTTTTTTTCAGTTTATAGCAGCGACAGATGTTTTTTTTATTTTCCTCACACAGATATCCAAGTCAACTTCATTCACAGCTAAAGCCACATGTTGTTTGTCTTCTTTGTTTCCGTGGGCATGCCGTTTCGGTGCGTCTCTCATGTGTTCGCGCTGCTCCACACGAGAGCACGAAATGTTAAATTTACGCAAGGAAGCGCCGTTCCTCGTTTGTGTGATGTGCTAAGATTGCGCCCTATTCCCGCGGTTGTTCGAGTGCGGATCAAGTGCGAGTCGTCCAAGGAATCGGCGGGTTGGGCGGGCGCTCGAAGGACTCCGAGGTGACGGCTGACATCTGTGGTCGCTTCCCTCAGGACAGTGTGAAAGAAACTAAAGGTAAGGCGGACACTTTTTTATGTAGACTAAGTATGCCACTTAGTGCAAGTGTGTGTTGCCGCACTCGAACGAGGTGTCGTGAAACGGCAGCCTTACGCGCCTTTGCGAGTGCGGTTGCCGATTCGCTTTGACAACGCTAACGCCAGCAAAGCCATGGCGCATCGGCGCGGCCTTACTGGAGCTAATGTGAGACAACTGCGGCAACATGCATGTGTATGGTGATCAATTTTTTCATATGTGCAATGTAGTGAGGAAGACGCACACGGCGCTTGCTACGTTGTTGATTAAACGAAACCTGCAGTGCCATTTGATGCAAAGCAGCATTTTGTTTACGTTCGCGGGCAATACAATTTGTAACTTGGCTCGATTCACCTAGCCAACCGCCTAAGTGGGTCGATTAGCATACGTTCACGGTAGAGTGTTATTATGCCCCTAAACAGTGGCGTGTGCTTGTTGAAAGATATAATGCGTGTGCCTAGTGTAGAGAGAGAGAGGTGTTCGTGCAATCTGCACGTGTACCTGCAAGACGCCTTTGCTTGTAACTAATAATGTACTGGCCAGCACCTACATTGTACGCCTGACTTTGAAGAAAACTTGCATGCGCAATGTGAGTTTATCCGTCTCTCTTTATCCATCCGTCCGTCTGTCCATGCGTCCATCCGTCTGTCCCTCTGTCCCTGCGTCCATCCGTCTGTCCCTCTGTCTGTGCGTCCATCCGTTTACCGTCTATCCGTCCATCCGTCCGTGTGTCCATCCATCCGTTCGTCCGTGCGTCCGTCCATCCATCCATCCGGTTATCCGTCTGTCTGTGAATCCTTCCGTCCATCTGTCTATCCGTTCATCCGTCTGTCTGTCCATCCGCCTGTCCATTTGTCAATTCGTTCATCTGTCTGTCCATGTACGTCCGTCCGTCCATCCCTTTGTCTGTCCATCCGTTCATCCGTCTGTCTGTCCACCCGTCCGTTCTTCAGTCTATCCGTTCATCCTTCTCTCCCTATCCATACGTCCGTCCCTCCGTACGCCCTTCCATCCGTCTGTCAGTCCGTGCGTCCATCCATCCATCCATCCGTTCATCCTTCTGTCTGTCGTTCCTTCCGTCCATCTTCTGTCTATCCGTTCATCCATCTGTCTGTCCATCTGTCCATCCATCCGTTCATCTGTCTGTCCGTGTACGTCCTTTCGTCCGTCCGTGCGTTCATCCGTTCTTCGGTCTGTCTGTGCATTCGTCCGTCCATCTGTCCATCCGTTCATCCGTCTCTCCGTATCCATCCGTCCATGCTCCGTATCCATGCAGCATTTATTCCCAAGTTACGTGGGATCTGCGTAATTTTTATTGCAGGCAGTAGCAGATGACGAAATGTATGCCACGATGCGATCTTTATTTGGTATTGAAAAGCGCCTGTACTTTGAAAGCAATCGAGTAGTTCCTATACAACAGAGCAATATGTAAATAAAAAACACCCCGAAAATGCGGAAAAAATAATAGTTGGCCTCGCGCGGCATGGCCTCCTGCAGGCTTCGCAGTGGTTGCGGAGAGCAAGGATTGAACTCAAACGCACCCACTCGCAAAGCAACGCACCACGAGGGTGCTGCCGGCAGTCATCAGCTGCGGGGCTTTCTCCTAGCCCGCGCTCAGCATACTAGGCAGTATATTTCTAGACACTGTAATCCTGTCGCCCCTCTCACGGTGCTTGAGAAAAAAAAAACGAGGCGCGAATTCCCAGACGGAGTTCTGCACCAATGCATGAGAGAATCTCAATTTTTTTCACAGTGGTAGGCGCAATATTTGAGTGTGGCATCGTTTTCTGGTCTAAATAAAGTTGTGTGTCACAGACAGCTAGCCCTATTCATCAAACACGCAGAGAGAGCGGCTCGTGCCCGCCTCGTCATTATAAACGAAAAGGTGGTTTTTCATCCTGCACACTTTTCATGGTAAAAACAGCAGCCATAATGACGATGGGGATGGAGAGAGAGTGAAACACGTGAACACACACACACTCGAGAGAGAGAGAATTAGATGGTAATATGAGTTACTTCACGATACGACGTCCAGTTGATGCCAGAGATAAAGTCATTCTGACGTTAGAAATGAAGTAACTAGATCATGTTATCACATGACTATGATTATCACATGACAAGATAAAAGGTGGGCTGATCTTGAAGGCAGTGCATAACAAGGAGAGGTCCATAACCCTTGCATTACCTCCAAGTTTGAGATAGTGCAAGGCCACGCAAGCTGCAGAAAACGTTCGGAGGGTTCTGTAGGATGATTAGTGTATCGACAGAAAGGTTATAAAGGAATAACTTCAAATTCAAGTAGTCTTAGAACAATGCATGAAGGAATATCGGAGTTTTTCACACTTGTAGACGCAATGCCGGCGTGTGGCATCGTATGATGGAAAAATGAGATTGTGCGTCACGGGAAGCTACCCGCCTCATCTATACAAACGAAAAGGTGCTTTACTATGCTTCACAGAAT
>WOVY01006899.1:0-72382 GCA_013436015.1 Rhipicephalus annulatus | reverse complement strand
CCGCATCGGAGACGCGATGCTCCATGCTGGGAACGGCCAGCCCGTCCAGCGAACAGCTTGCGTCGAGACGCGATGCTCGGCGCAACCGTGACCATTAGCCAGACCACGTACGTCGCTGTGCCGAACGGCTGACCGTGGAGACGCCTCGCCGAGATCTGCGATGCCCTCGGCAAGGAAGAGAACAGCTGGCCAGGCCGCGCCCCGAGATGCATTACTCGTGCTGGCGATGCCGCCCAGCTGGTGGTTGGCCGGCAGCAGCGTGGACGGCCGCGTTTTCCGGCTGGAACCTGGATCGCCTGCGTCCGACGCTTCGGCCCGCTGTCTTCCGTCTGCCGCTGCTCCGACTCGTCCCCAGCCAGAAAAACTACTGCCACGTATGATCACACGTGGCCCGATCGTGGCACGCCACTTCTATGGGCCACCGCTAGTCATCAGCTGATTGGCGCACAGTTGCCTCGTAATCGCACGTGCCTTGTTCCGCACCTTCGTCGTTGTCGTTTTTTTCTCGAATCCTCACAACAGGCATTGGATAAGAAGGGTTGATGGTTTTCTCGTTGAGCTTGCGATAGTCGTGTAGCATTCTTCGTGTAGTCGTCGGGTGGTGCGTTTGGTCGACGACTATCATTGGAGTACCGTACTCGCTTTCGCTCGGCCTTACGATGCCCTTGGAGAGGTAGTCATTCACCTGTTCTCGGATGAAGTTGCGATCAGCCGGTGAGCACCTGTACGGCCTCGATGACACTGGTATATTGTCTATGAGTTCGATGCTGTGTTCAGTGTGAGGACACACGCCCAAAGTGTCGCCTTTGGAAGTGAACGCTTAGTGAAGCCTTAACAGAATTGCGCGAAGTTGTTCCCTCTCTGCCTCGGTGGCATCCTTCGTTATCTTCCGTGTGGCGTCTTCGACTAGACTCGTGAAGTTTTCATCGGGTGCCGGACATTTCGTGTTGAGGCGCACGTACCCTTCATCTTTCGAAACACTCTCGTCCGATTGCCGGCAGAACGTCGCAATAAGCGTTTCCCCGGTGCGGTGTGGTGTGCCTTGGTTCGGGGGTGGCACTTCGGACGATGAAAATTTTCCGGAGGGCTCGACTGGAACGATAGTCACATCGTTTGAAGTGTCAAACGTTACGTCGACGTTCGTGACTCGTCGCCATTCTGATCCCAGAATCAGGTCGATGCCGCAGGGCAGTTCCGTTACCACGACGTCTTTGAGTCGAACATTCGTGGTGCCCAGTGTCACATCAAGCGTTGCAGCGAGAGTTGGGCATATGCTGCGGTTGAGAACTTCAATGTTCTCGCGCGATACCCATGCGTGCGTGGGAATGTCATCCGTCAAGGCATTGACACTCATGATGGATAAGTTGGCGCCACTGTCAATGCACACGCGGATGGGTCGGTTGTTAGCAGTACCAGACAATATTGGTAATGTGCCGCCCGTCGAATGCAAAAAACAGTTCGCTTGCCTAGGTGACGTAGTCCCTGTTTCGTGGCTGATATTGTCCCTCTTCGCTCGTTTCTCGTCCGCTCTGATCGTTGCTGGCGTTTTCGGCTTTCTACAATCACGGGACAGGTGACCGATGTCGCCGCAGTTGAAGCACGAACGAGCAGAGATGGGTCGCGGGTGTGGAGCTCCCGAGAAAATCGCTGCGCGGGTTGGCCTTCGGCAAGTTGGCAGAGCTGCTGGCTGGCACCCGCTGGTTCGAACCCTGACCACGGCTCACTGTAGACGATGACGGTTTCTTGTCGTTCTCGGCACACACGGTCATGCGACGCCTCGCGTCGAGCAAAGCCGGTCTGTCAATGAGTTCGGTTACTGTGGCCACACAGCTGCGCTGCGAGTGGGTTGGCCCATGTGTCGTCCTTGATGCCGCTGAGAATGAGGGAAATTTGTTCTTCCTCTGCTAAACGGTACGGCGCCTTGTTCACAATGGCGTTCTTCGAGTACATGTACTCGACGATGGTCTCGTGGCTCTGAAGGCGTCGCTTCGTCTGCAGTTCGAGGAACTCCTTCATTGTCAGCTTTCGTTTGAATTGGAGAATGAGCGCTTCTTTACATTGTTCCCAGGTGTCATACTGTGAGCCGTAGGCGCTGCGCCAATCTTTGGCTAATCCCGTCAAGCGGCTTGCTGCTGTCACCAACGTCAGCGATGGCGTCCAGTGAGCGAGTGCTGCGATTCTCTCCACTTGCGTAATCTGTTCGTGAGCACTTTGTTGCGACGTCCCATCGAACAAGGGGATTGAGAATGACGTGTCGCTTGTGGAATGAATCTGGATCGGGCTTGTCGTCGCTGGACCTCTGGACAGCGTGTTGGCGAGCAGGGCTTGTGTGTTCACGAGCGCGGCGAGGATCTGGGCCATGGAAGGTTCTCCCTCGTGCGTTGAAGCGGTCGGCTCGGTGGGGCGTGCCGAGTCTTGGTTGGTGCCGTCGTTCAGTGACGGTGGCCGCGTCGAACCCGAGGACATCGTTATGTCAGCAGGGACGGAATTGTTCAGCCCGAGGGTTGAAGTCGTCACCCGTTCCGTTGGCAGTGAAGCGTTCTGATGGGCCTCGTGCAATGTCTCACGTTCACTCGTGGTCGCACGGTTAAGCTGGGCTCGCAGGCTGCTCAGTTCAGCGCAAAGCCTCGCGTTATCGGCGGACAGTGTCTCCAGGTGCGCCTGCTTGTCGTCCTCGTAGGCAGCCTGGTCCTTCGTTGACGAGTCGGTCGGCTCTAGGGCTTGGTGAGTGATGTTGCCGCGGATGATTCTTGCGATGAGCTCGTCCTTTCGTCTGGAGCACCGTAGACCTCGTGCTCTCAGCTCGTCGACGAGTTGCTTTTTCGTTGCATTGGTCATCGTTCTGTGGTCGAGGGTCGTGAACACGCTTTCGACGATGGTCGTTTCGGAGTCCCGAGACGATGTACGGCGTGGCGTCACTCCTTCTCGTGGCGTCGTTTCCTCCTCCGCATGCAGCTTAGTCGATTCACATCCTGTTGGCTGCGCCATGTCAGCAATGTCCAAATGAAGGTAGTCAAGGCAAGGTTCAAATTTTAAGAAAAGCTGTATTGTGCTAAGTTACAGGTGAATCGGCAGTGGTTACATGTATAAGAAAACTGTACTCGGTGCAGGAGCTCGATCGGCTACGTCCGACGCCACTCGAGTCTCGGCTCACTCTGCGATGCGTTGCTCTGCGATCCCGGCTCGAATCTCGGCTCGTTCTCCTCCCTCTGGCAATGGGTTGCTATGCGGTCCCGGCTCGAAGGCTCACTTTTGTTTTTGAATGTTCGTTGAACCAATGGGCAACCGCGCCGAGTGGACGCGCTCAGGGCTCGGAGTCCACGTTAACGCAGTGCAGCGTTTCCCGTGCAAGCACGGAGACGCTGCCGGAGAAGGATACGCTGCCGGAGAATGAGACGATGCCGGAGAATTCAGCTGTGCGAACTCGAGTGCCGCTGACAGCAGCAGCAGAGGCAGGCAGGCAGGCAGGCAGGCAGGCAGGCGGGCAGGCGGGCAGGCGGGCAGGCGGGCAGGCGGGCAGGCGGGCAGGCAGGCAGGCAGGCAGGCAGGCAGGCAGGCAGGCAGGCAGGCAGGTCTATGGCCGAACTAGAGGCCGAACGTGTGCACCCTTTTCAGTTAAGAAGGGAACCCACACACGTGAATCATAAATAAAAAGATAATTGTTTCTGATGAAATAACTTACAGAGAAAATTATCAGTGACATATTCTCCAAACAAGTTTGCTTTGAATTTGATGCTTAATAAAAAATTTAAAGGACGGGTTTCGAGCACTATCTCCCCAGAAAAGGTTGCCACGTTAAACTCGCTGAGCGTAACTTCCTTGGTTTTAGCAAGGTTTAGCGAGGATTGGGCTGCAGTGCCATGAACTAGTGGCGGTGAAAGGCGGAAACTAGACAGGCAGCGCAGGCTACAAGAAAGTTAGCGAATGCCACTCATCCTAGTCCAGCCGTGCCAGCTCTCGTTTAGTCTTTGGAATGTCCACTCTATGGCGGTACTTCTATATGATGAATATATGATGAAAATATGCGAGATGGCGGTACTTGGAGTGTTCATTAGATAAACGAACGGATGGACAGGCGCACGGTCAGTAAGACAGACAGTTGCATGGACGAGCGAACGAACGGACGCATGAACGGATGGATGGACTGATGTATGGATGAACGAATGCACGGACGGACAGTCGGATGGAACAATAGATGCAGGGACAGATGGATGCGCGGACGGACCGACGCACGGACGGGCGCACGAATGGATGGACGGATGGTCACACAGTTGGACGCACGAACAGACAGAAGCAATAACGAATGGACGGATGGCAGCGCAGACGGACTGGCGGATCCTTCGCCCCACTCATCATCATGCACTCCATGGAAATGCTGTAATTTTTTTTCAATCTCGAGATGACGCTCATTCCCCCCTTAGGGGGTGACGATGGCGGTCGGCAGTCTTTGTCCGTGCACAGAGATAACTGGAGCACCATACATATTAGACCAGCATAGCGGTTTAGAAGTTGTTCTTCATCCAAAATATTGTATACTACGCCGAATAGCATCCCTTCTTCTATGTATGCTATTTTGTTGCACAATGTGCATGGGCTGTAGTGCCATATATTTAAAATGCTATACCCAACTTCTACTGCCATTGCCTCATTGCAAACAAGGCCACTGTACGACGGTTTAATCCTCCACTGCTTTATAATTTCTTTTTATTTGGTTAGCACCTCTGTTTACGTTTGATCGTGAATGATTTCGATTAGAGCATTTTTCATTGAAGCTGAGATTTTACGGCAAGGTTGTCGAAATGCGCATTTTATGTTCGTGGTTCACCATCACCTGAGGAATAAGTTGCACGCGCGTTGCAGTCCACATGTCCTCAAGATCTGCTCGTTCAGAACACGGTCACCGTCATGGTAAAGTGCCATTTCCTTCTCCTGTTAGAGCTCGTCAGGGCTATTGTCTCTCTTTACTTCACTGCCCATTCATGAAGTGTTGAATGTCTCGCAATCTCCGATCAAGCGGTCACTCATATTGAAACATGTCGAGAGCCCTAAATCATCTAGTTTAAATATGAAATGTTTCATAGAACTTCGCGTCTTCTGACACTAGTTCCGTTTCTGACAACTTGACCAGAATTCACGGTCGTCGCAGCTGTTATGAGTAGTGAGGACGTGGATGGGAAAAAAATGTAAGATATTTCTGCGCTTTCAAGCAGACGGTTTGGTTTTGTAGAATCTTGCGATGGAACGCACACCCTTGAAAACGTGCAGTGCGCGGTTTCACAGCCTGAGAGCACCAACGTATTTTTCTTGCACGTTCAGATCGAACTGTGCAAGGAGCGAAATGACTGCGATAAATGGCTTACATTTTACTTTTGTGGTAGCAGAATTTACACGATGACTCGCACGTCGGTTTAGCCAATTAAGACATAAAATCCTTGTTGGGTGTTTTGTGTCGAATCATGTAGATTGTAGTCATACATTTCCGCTTTCTACTGGAGGAGGCCAAGTATAGCCTCCAAGAAGACTGAGTTGACGCGCTCGCTATTTTTGTAAGTCGAGAACCTTTCACTTTCACTGTTTTCAGTCAGCGCACCGTGCAGGGGCGGTATACTCCTTATGCCACCGTTAGGGCTTCCAGTGTGCATTGCGCAACACGACCACAAACAGTGCAATCAACATCGTGTCCTCATATGGCGCAATGCCACACTTAAATCCTCTTAACAGCAGATACATTAATATAGGTAATTTTCTAGCTCCGCAACACTGCGCGCCTCGTTTCGTGCCTTTGGTTCATAACACCCATAAACTTGTCTCTCCGCTCCTTCCAAGCACGCACTTTTCAAGACACAATGATGTCATAAGCATGTTTTCCAAGGTTTGTTCCGGCCTCTGACTATATACGTTTTGCATAGAATGGCCAAGTTCTTCTCTCGGGCAGGTTTGCGCCTAACAATCGGCCGGCGGCGCAAGATCCTGGCCTCCCCACATCAGCAGCACGCCCGGAGTTCAGCACCCGCTGAATGAGGCAGCCTGGACTCCGCTATTCAGTGCTTTCCACGTAGCGCGGTGCCACGCATGATTCAAGCCGACAGCGATGACACAGGATCGCAGGCGCGGACAGCGCCGGGCGACTATATCTTTTGCGCCACCTTCCCGATACATGATGCATCTGTAGTACGACGCCTGAAAGCGCCTGCATTCGTCAATGAAGAGGAAAAAAAAAACATGAGTAGAAAGGGCGTGTGTGTATTCTACCCTATTAGTCAGCATATATATCTCGCTTGCGTAGCATTGCAGCTGCGTGTCCGAAATTTCCTAGTTACGAACGGCATGCACGTTATCGGAGTGACAATAGTATCCTTGATGGGAAAGAGGCCAGCGCCGAGTTTGCAAAACGGAAGCATGCCAGATGACGATTGATAATGCTATACTATACCATATGTTTAGGTATATCCTCAAACCATATCGTGCTTTTGAGAAACTGTAGTAGAGGGCTCCCAATTTTGCAACCAAATCGTGTTCTTTATTGCGCGCTGACATCGTATACGGTGCACAGGCCTCTGACAATTCTTCTCCGCTGAAATTCTACCGCCAAGGCCGGTATCGAACTTGTTCCTCGTGGGTGAGCAGCCAGACGATTAAAGTTCTGGGTTAAAAAGAGGCCTTTTTGCTCAGCCGTTTTTATTGTGGTCAGATATGGTTATCTTTGAAAAGTTGCACAAAAAAAGCGAGTTTCACCGTTACGTTGAAACGATGAATGCATTAATAAAGAAATTTTATTAGCACGCGAAAAAGACGCATGCAGCTAGATACCTTCTACACACCACTGAAGCACAAAAAAAATGCACACCACCTTCCAAAAGGGAGCAGCATGGCGCACGTAGTACGGGTGGCGTCACAGGTTCAAGGGCGCTAATGCGGGCGATGCGTTGAGCGACAAATAAAAAAAATCGTTAGCGGCGGCCGCGGTAGCAGCAGGCGTTGCCGCTTCAGCCTCTCGGGTGGGGAACGTGCTTCAAATGTCTCCAATGCAGATGGCAATGCTGTTTTATTTAATTGTGAAGCATATCTTAGCAAACTTGCGCGACTATCGACCATATATGTCTATCAATGTAGCCGCCTACAACATTTAGCTCTCCTGGCCGTTTGGATTATAATAGCTATGCCAAAATTGGTGCGGCATAAAATAATTGTATTGCGACCATTAGTGATTAGCCAATACATTAAAATCACGATATGTATGTCATGAATGTCATGATTTCAATGTCATTGTCTTGCTGCGATCGCTGTGGTTTCGTTCATTGACATATTGCAAAACTGGTATTGAATGATATGGCTGCATGGCGAACATAAGTGGTAGGCCTTACCTAATGTGGGAATCTTGACATACATGTCAAGTAAGTCACGACTGCTCGCCGCGCTCATGGAGCGCTCATGGACGTTTCGCTAGCTTCACATAGACCAATTTTTTATTACGTGACTTTAATGGGGAGGACGAAAGTATATGACTGGTGCAAACATGACAATCCTGGCGTGTGTGTCACGTAAGAACGTGACTACATCTCACGCTCATGATGCGCTCGTGGCCGTTTTGCTAACTTCACATAAACAGAATTTGATATTACTTGACGTTAAACGACGACGAAGGCAGACACGTCGAAACATGATAATCATGATAAGTGTGCTATGTAAAACTGACTGCATGCTACGCTGATAGCACCCCCGCGGCCGTTTCCCTAGCTTCAAATATACTATGTTTGGCAATACGTAACGCGAACGGACGAGAAAGGTAAATGACGTCCAAACATGACAATCATTGTGAGCATGTCATGTAAAACACGACTACAAGCTACGCTCAAAGTGTGCTCGCGGCCGTTTCGCTAGCTTCACATATAGCACATTCGGTATAACGAAACGTGAATGGACAACGAACACAAATGGCTGGCGCAAAATTGATAATCATGACACGTAAGTCGTGTACGACGTAATTTACATGCCTACGAGAGCTGGGGCTGGTGTTGCAAACGTTAGTGGTGCCGTCGTTACGCGACTATAAACATCATTCTTGCACCTTATCTATAGTTATCTGGGTGTGCATAACATTTTTACTTGTGTTTACTGTTAGCTTCCCGTCCACCTCGTAACGTTAGTTAGATTTGGGAGCGACAATTAACCCTCCTCATTCGTGCTTGGCATATCATCCAATCTCACTGTGCGTGGGGTCTGCGTAATTTTCAACGCTTTGCACATATTTGTCTGGATTTTTATTCACTGCTTCGTTCAACTAGTGTCCCATAAAGAGCAAGATAGTTTTCGATGAATTAATTATGCTACGTTACACATAATTCATGATCCAACTTCAATTTATACTGGGCTGCTCACGCGTAGGTTGCGGGATCGAATTTCTGATGGGAGGCGCCAATTTTGATAGAGGCTAAAATGTTTGAGACTGGTTCACTTATATTCAGGTGCATGTTAAAGAGCCCCAGGTGGTCGAAATTTCAGGAGCCCTCCACTACGGCGTCTGTCAAATCGATGTGGTTTGGGGTTGTTTAACCTCGTATATTCATAGTATAACTTCGATTTGCGGTATACTGTTGCTTGCGACCTTTTGCTGAAGGCACTACTATGTTGGTGGAGTCGTTTGACGTGCCCATTTCTGCGAGTCATGGAACAAGAGCTTGATCTGAGCGAGTTGATTTATCGGTGTTACATATCGTAGCTGAAGCCCAATAACAGTATGACGAAACAATATGAACAAGATAAGCGCTGACTTTCAAGCGAAATGTTTGAAGACACTCCCATAAATTTTTTCTAGCGGGAAAAATTTATGGGAGTGAAAAATTTTTTTTTTTTTTTTTACTGTGCGTCGAAATTGTAATCTTCTTTTCACCAATAGGACTTATTATCATGGTCCACATAATAAACCGAGGCTATAACATTTCTCATACTAGAGAAATGTGCTCAGTGTTGGTAACTACTACCTGTTTTAGATTTCGTTCAAATGACTGTTACGTTCATGTCGTTTACCAATGACTACGACATTTTTTTAACGTTTTTTTTGTTCTCAGTGTAATACTGATTTATTGCCTTTGCAGTTTTTTGTTGGACTATTTATCAACTTCTGTTGTACACGTAACATTACCTACAACTGTTCGTGTTTTTTTCTTTTTTGTCCTTTTTTCCATAAGTCTTATGAATGTGTATTACTATGTATAATGATGTATAAAGACCAAGTCCTCCCATGTTTCTCCTAGAAATCGCTACATTTGCCTCTTCCTGTCAATGTGCATTCAAATCAAATGTTTTATTTCCAGCAAAATCAATTTTTGTGTGGTTGATCATTGTTACTGCTGGACTTTGTAGGGGGCCGGAGCTTTGTCAAGCCGCAGTACTGCGGCTTTTTTTCCGTCACCCCCCATATTTCTCTATGAGAAATAAAAGTTGATTGATTGATTGATTGATAAAAATATGAATGCGCTTGTGCGGCAACACGTGTGTAACTTCGCATTACGCTAATTAAAAAATCAATACCCATTCTAGGAAAGGTCCAGAGATGGTGCTCGATGTTCGTGCCGATTCTTCAGTCAATATCTTATCCGTCGTCGCTGCTCTCTTCGCTTTCACTTGTATGCGCCGCGAGAAGCGCGTGGGCCACGAAGAAGCCCACGATGCCGGGTTTCTGACGGGACATCGATGCCGACGACGACGACGTCCAAGGCTGTGACAGCATCTTAGAGATCACACTGGGCGCTAGACCGACAAGTCTTGGCTGGTGCCGCAGCTGGCACACTGGAGAATTTTACATGGACTCTACATACTAATTTGTGCGAATTATTTTGTTTCTCGCGCACTTTCGCACTTTAAGAATTAGTTTTTAAAGAATAAATAAATGTTCATTTGTAATGAACTGCAGTGTTTTAATGTCAAACGTAGCGTTAGAAGAACTCATTTTAAACTAAAACAATGCTCATGTGCTTGCAAGTGCATGTACTTGAGGAATTCAACTCTCACACCTGTTCTATAAAGCCCCTACACTCATAGCTTCATTCACGCATGGGCGCAAAATATGACAGCGAAAGGAAAGAACTCGTATGCCAGAGGGCTCCATAATTTACCAGCCTACGTGAATTTGGTCCTGCTGTAATTCCATGGTAAAAACATCATACAAGGCAAGCGAATACGCCAGAAAATCTGTACTGCGCCGAATGGTGAGGCACCCACTGAAAAGCAAACACGGGTAGCGAATACACAAATTTATACTTTTACATTTTTTCCGTTGATGTTACTTTGTGTTACAATAAACGGCATTGTAAATGTACAATCTCAAATGAACTATCTAAGAGTCGCGTTACACGTGCGTGAAAAAAGCACAGTTTCTTAGCAGTTTTTATTTATAATCATCATTAGTATTTCTCAGCTTCTATGCGTGCGATCTGCCCAATCCCACGAATAGTGGATATTGATATGACTGCAAATTATTGCGTCACAATTTCCCCGAAAAACGAAATTATGAAAAAGACAAAAAAAAGTGGACTGTACAAGCGCAAAGTATCAAGAGAAGTTTATTCAACAAACTTGGAAGACTTAGGGATTTCTGAAAAGAAAAAAAAAATCGGTTTACGAAGAGGATGGGTATCGGCAATCTTGCCACGGTTTACAGATGCTACACGTCAAATATGTAATTCACGTATGTGGAATACTCGGGTAAGATTTTTATTCAGCACCCCATCTGGTAATCGCAGTCACCCCCCGTTTTGCATCTGAAGACCATGGATCAAGATTTCCGAGCCCACCCCTCTTCGTGAACCAAATTTTCTTATTCCGGGAAGCCATCATTCTTCCAAGCTCGTTTCATAAACTTCAGTTCATAGTTCGTGCTTGTACTCCTCACTTCTTTTTTGTCTTCTCTCAAACTTCGATTTCCGCAGCAAATGTAGCGCAATTTTTTCTAGCCATAAAAAACCAACTAGCCCAACAACTCAATGAGCTAAGGAAATCCATATTTCGCGCCAAGCAGTCAGCGAATATCAGCCAGCTCATGCAGATTTTTTTCACTTTGAGCCAAGCGGTACAAGGTGGTTAAATGTCTTCGTGTATAT
This sequence comes from Rhipicephalus annulatus, assembly GCA_013436015.1. Taxonomy (NCBI): domain Eukaryota; kingdom Metazoa; phylum Arthropoda; class Arachnida; order Ixodida; family Ixodidae; genus Rhipicephalus; species Rhipicephalus annulatus. The sequence continues at coordinate 61,283 of WOVY01006899.1, read as the reverse complement.
AGAGCTGTCGTGCGCGTATCGTTCACCAAACTTGTAAGGTAGCTGCATGCGCCAAAGGTATTCAGTGTAGGATTTCACTCTAATTAAATCAGTTTCAACGTGACGAAAAACACGTTACGGGGCGATGATGCGCATATCGTATACGTAGCGGTCATAGGAGTCTAACGTACCAGTTTCCTTTGAGGAATCTTAGATGTGTACTGTTTGTTCCTTTGAAATGATGGTTGATCACTCGCACTGCCACCACGACCGCTGTTGTCTTGATATAACGCTTGTTCTGGGTCTTTTATACGGAACAGCCCTGTGGTTGCTCTGAGCTAAAAAAGTACCATGATGAATGCTTGGGTTCAACTACGGAAGCCGGAATTTTATTATTGTTTGCTCCCATCGCAGTATTTATTCAATCGGCAACGCCACCGGCAAAGACACCCCATTTCCTTTGACACAGTCTCCTTGTTAATCTGGAGTCTATCACCTGTGGGACAACCCACCGCGAGTGGCGAAGGCACTCGGCTGGTGACCAGCAGGTCACGGGATGGAAACCCAGCCGCGCGGTACTTGCCAGGACGCCTGTGACATAGCCGAAAATCAAAGAACTTTTGGCAAGGGTGCACGTAAGAAGTATGCCAACCCGGTTGACGGACATGTGTTGCTCATCGCGGTTCACTCGCACAGAAAGTGGGTAGAGGTGAGTCCAATGACTATAGCCAACGCGGTGCCGACTATCGAAGCCTTGCAGTCAATGTTTAGTAGATTTCGCCCGCCCTAATGGTGCTTTCCGATAATAGAACAAAATTCGCTAGTGCGCAGCGGTCGTATATGAAAATAGAATATGCCACTTTCACATTACGCCTTTCTACAGCTGAGCAGAAAATGAAGTGTGAGCGACTGATTTGGGACTGCGCAAGAACGCTAGTGGCACACTGAAATACCGTTAAGACTGAATTCTGTTCCAGCATTACCGCACAATTGCCAAGCAGGAAAACACTCTTCACGCTGCTTGCTTTGCAGCTTCACTTCAATAGATGCCGTCTTTTCACGTAGTCCATTTTGTGACGCAGATACAGAAGAACTCGGATATTCGAATACCGTAACTGCAAGACGGAACTCAGGTGTGAGGCTGGCATTGTACAGCTCCTTGACGGCTTGACGGCTACTACGTGGTAACAATCAAGGCAACAGACGGCCATCATCATCGTCAGCAAGTGGGAACCAGCTGGGAGCAAGAAAAACAGGGTGCACGTTAAAGAACCCCAGGTGGTCAAAATTTCCGGAGCCCTCCACTACGGTGTCTCTCATAATCAAATAGTGGTTTTGGGACGTTAAACTTCACAAATCAATCAAGCAAGGAAAATAGACTGTGCGGAGGTTGCCACTGTTGAAGCAGACGCCTGGGCCTGATGTACCGCACACGGAAGCTGGTGAGACCGGAAACCAGTGGCCTTAAAATATTGACCCCAGAGCCGACGAGATTATTTTTGAGGTTTAACGCCTTAAACACACATAATAATGAGGGACGCCGTTGGAGAGGCCGTTTAGAATTTGAACCACCTGGGGTTCTTCAACATGCAACCAAATCTAACTACACGGGCCTCAGGCATTGTTGTCTTGATCAAAAATGGGGCAGCCAGCGCCGGGATTTTCAATGACGACCAGCGGGTCAGCAGTTCAGCACCCTACACATAAGATCACCGTAGGTGGCTACAAGTGTTTGCTAATCGGAACTATTGGTGCCACCCACTACAGAAATTACTGTAGCCTTCATAGTATAATAAGTTTCCTTGTTGGCGCCATCAACTTGAGCTTTTATACCACTATTTTACTGCATTGGTTCATTGCGAAACGCTGCCGTAAGTGCCGAAACCTTCCCTATTTCATATGTTTTTTTATATTTATGTATTTATTTATTTATTTATTATACCCTCAGGGCCAGAGGCAATACAGAGGGGAGTGGTACAGAACAAAGGCATAACATGATGTAGCATGGTTACAAAAACGTTGTGTACATAAAAAGGAAAGACAAAACAAAGCAGTATTATCGCAACAATGTGGTCACAAAAACACAGATTAAACATCAGATATTTCTGCATATACAATATTGGCTAAGGCAGCACGGAACAGTCGGTTATCGGTGATACCCGCAATTTCAGCGGGAAGGTGGTGCCATTCCCGGGACGAACGGGGCAAGAATGACTGAGTGGCAGATTTTGTATGATAATAGGTTATGCCAACCTTGTGACGGTGGTCAATGCGATGGGAAATGTATAGTGGTTGGGGTAAGAGTTCGTTGCGCAGGAAGGAATGATAATATATTTTATGTAGTATGGTTAACCGAAAAAGTTTCCTGCGTGATGATAAAGAGGGAAGGGAAAGGCTTCATTGAAGATATGCTGGCAGTACGGTTATAGTTTGACAGGATAAAGCGAGCGGAATTATTTTGAACAAGCTCGAGAGAAGCGATTAGATTTTCTTGGCTTGGATCCCATACTGATGCTGCGTACTCTAACTTGGGGCGTATTAAGGATTAGTAAAGCGATAATTTTAGTGACGATGGGGCTCTAGAAAAATTGCCGCGTAAATACCCTAACATGCTATTAGCGTTGTTGATGATATGTTCAATATGTGTTGACCAGCTGAGATTAGTTGTAATGTGCACTCCAAGGTACTTATATGATGTAACTAGTTCTAAAGCTATGTTGTTTAGGTAATAAGTTGACTGATGCTTGGGGTTGCGGGATACATGCATAACCTTACATTTGTTAATGTTTATTTCCATCAGCCAAGTTTGGCACCAGTTAGAAACAGCGGTTAGATCAGACTGAAGGATTCTAATGTCGTCACTATTATTAATCTTACGAAATATCACACAGTCGTCTGCAAACAAATGAATATTAGAGCACAATTTCGAAGGGAGGTCATTAATATAGATAAGAAATAGAAGGGGCCCTAGGACGGATCCTTGTGGGACCCCAGAGCGCACTTCGCTGAGCTGAAAGAAGAGTTAAAGCCATTAGCATGAACAAATTGGGTGCGGCGGGTAAGGAATGATTCAATCCATTGTAGCACGTTTCTATCAAGGTTGAGGTTACTTAGTTTGTGAAGTAGAAGTTGATGACAGACCTTATCGAATGCTTTAGAAAAATCTAAATAAATGCAGTCTGCTTGAGACGAACTGTCCAGGATAGTGTGCAGTTTTTCAGTGAAGGTTATGAGCTGTGTTTCACAGGAGTATGTTTTACGAAACCCGTGTTGCGAAGGAGTGAAAAAGGAGTTTGATTGGAGGAAATTTACAAGACTTGTGAATAATACATGTTCTAGAAGCTTGCAGCAGGTGCTAGTAAGGGAAATGGGGCGATAGTTAGTAGGAGAACACTTGTTTCCGGATTTATAGATAGGAACCACCTTCCCGATTTTCCATTGAAGAGGTAGCGTAGATTGATCGAGTGATTGCTGAAAAATTTTTGCCAAGATGATTGAGCTAGTTGCAGATGTATTTTTTCAAAAATTTAGCGTCAACGCTGTCATAACCAGGTGAAGAATGAAACTTTAAATTGCTTATAAGGGCGGCAATACCAGGAGCGTCCATGTTCACTGGTGGCATTTGGACGTAATTGCAGTAAGGTAGGTGTGGCAAAAAGCTGTTGGATTTATGCGAAAAATTGTTTACAAATGTTTCATTAAGGACAGCAGCACATTCACTTTCAGAAATATTATCACCATACATATCTAGGAGAGAGATGGAATCATTAGACGTCGGGTTAATAGTGCGCCAAAATTGTTTCACATTTGATTTTAGCATGAAAGGTAATACATTCGACATGAAATTTTCTTTAGCATTTTTTAGAGCTGTCACATAGCTATCATAAGCTTCTTTGTAGGCAGCCCATTTTGCATTAGTCTGAGAAAGTTTAGTAGCACGATATAAGCGTTTCTTTTTGTTTGATAGGCGTTTGATGTTTGGGTTGTACCATGGGCATTGTGCATGAGTCGTAATAAATTTCGTGGGGATGTACTTATCGGTTAGTCGGCGAACTTCGGAAGAAAACATATCCCAGTTAGTTTGAACAGCTCGCTCATCATAATCCTTCAAAAAAACATCAAGAAATACCGCAAGTTCATCATTTATTGCCTCAAAATTTGCTTTCCTGTAGTTCCTTGTTATTTTTCTTTTCTTGCTACGTGTGTGTGATGGCGCATTGATACAGGATGTGAGTAATGAATGGTCACTTATATCCGGTAAGCAGGTAATGTTGCATGCAAGGTCAGGTGTATTTGTTAAAATTAAATCAAAGGTGTTGGAGGCGTGAGATGTTACCCGCGTGGGCAGTGTAACTAATTGTGTAAGCGAAAAAGTCAATAATAGTTGCAGGAATTCGCTAGCTTCGCTTGAAGATGGTGACAAAAAGGGTGGGGCGGCATGCCACTTTATGTTTGGGAGATTAAAATCGCCAAAAAGAAACAAAGGACACGAAGGGAAACGGGTATGAATGATGTTAAAAACATCGTGTAATTCATTAATGAAAGTCGGTGATAAGGAAGGAGGGCGATAACATACACCAACAATGTACTTTTGGTGGCCTACTGTAAGTGAGCTAAATATTATTTCTAGATTGCTGCGCACGTGCACAGGCGAAGAAGGAATGTCCTTTGATATTGCCAACAAAACACCCCCTCCACGTTTTTCAGTGCGGTCGCAGCGATAAATTGAGAAGCGGGAGGAATTCAGAAAAAGTTCGGAATCACGCACATGCGTATTAAGCCAGGTTTCAGTTAGAGCGATTATATGGGCTGAACAAGTATCTATGGCGGAAGATAGAGCGTTATGTTTGTTAAGGATGCTTCTTATATTTGTAAAGAGAACAGATATATAAGATAGAATCGGTAGTCCACTGCCCCTCTTGTTTTCCTACAGCGAGGAACTCGAGGCAGGATTAGAAGAATGACGTACACGTGCCGCTTGCGGCCGTATTTCTTGAACGGCATCGGTAACAGGGTCGTACATGTATTGTTTGTTACCGATTGACAACTTTTTATAGTGAAGTTTGAAAAGTGGTGAGCCGGGTTGCCTTTTTCCAAATTCTATTAGCTTTTTCCGCGCTGTACGAGTGTTTGTTGAGAAGTCTTCGGTTACCGAGATATTGTCTTCTTTGAGGCGATTGCGCATGGAAAGTAGTTTTTCTTTAGTCTTATAATTTGCAAATTTCGCTATAACTGGGCGACACTTGTTAGGCGAGTAAGTACCCAGGCGGTGCGCTCTTTCAATGTCGCCGGACGGGAGAGTATAATCCGAGGTGTTTAGTATGCCGATTAATTTGGATTCAGTTTGTTGCCATGTTTCTTTGGAATCAGTGATGCCATGAAAAATTAGATTGTTCCGACGGGACCGATCTTCGATTTCGTCAAGGTGGGACTGTAGAAGGTTATTCCGGGAAGTTAATTCTTCAATGGACTTTTGAGCTTCCGATAAACCCTCACTGAGCCTATCAACTTCTTTTAGTTGACTGTCAAATTCGTCAAGCCTTTGTTCGATAGAATTCATTTTTGTTTCTATACTTGTCTGGCTTGCTCTAATTGAATTGATACCTTCCACTAGTTCCTCTTGAACCTTTGAACTATGCAAAGATTGTGCACGGACATCTCTCAGAAGTTGGAAGATAACGCTCATCTGTTCAGCCGGGTTTTCCGGTAACGATTCAACTTCCAAGGGGGTTTCCGAGCGAGCACTGCGGGTGGTGGGTCCAGGATTAGCTTCCACATCACCCGAGAGTAAGAGTGTTAACGCCATAGCATAACATTCGGACAATATCTCGCAAAACACCCGTGGGCACGGGAGGAGCACCAAAAAACGATCATCTGACTTTCTGGCATATAATGAAATTGGGCTACACACCTGCATTTCGGAAAAAACATGGGTGAGCGAGGCGCCGAAGGTGCTGCTCCCGTGCCCACTGAAGTGGGCGGTGGGGCGGCGTTCGTTTAAACACGGGCAGCTTGGTGATGTCGTTGCTGAAGGGATGGGGTATCGGTCGTTGAGTTGCGGGCAGGCAGAGGGTTCCGTGAAGAATGTCTTGTCAAGATTTGGGACGCTGGCTTGAATTCCAACCATGCGCAGTAGCTGCTCGGGCACACTGCTATCGGCGATGGCTCGAGGCAGCATGCCGAACAGCAGGACGAAAGGGGTAGCCATGTCACGAAAATGGCAAGCAGGGCCTGCATGAGAAAGACGGTATTCCGGTGAGCCCAAGCCATCGCTCGCGTGCCGCCGAGCCCACTGAAATGGGCGCCGCTCCGGGGATGCTTTTTATAGGCTTCGGGCGTTGTCGATGGCGATCCGATCTCCCTTGGCCATTTGTAGAGCATGCGCAGGGCAGGGGGCAGGCAGGTTGACGCGTTTTCCACAGGACAGAGACATTGCAGCACGTGCCAGAATCGGAGATTGCTGGACTGGTTGTCAGGCGGAACCGGAATTTCCGACGAAGGCGCATGGCGTCCCGGTATTGCGTTGATGGCGCAGCCGGGGGTATCCTTGGGCAGGGCCGGGGAGCAGGCCAAGAACAGAAGCTGCATGAGAAAGACGGTATTCCGGTGAGCCCAAACCATCGCTCGCGTGCTGCCGAGCCCACTGAAATGGGCGCCGCTCCGGGGATGCTTTTTATAGGCTTCGGGCGTTGTCGATGGCGATCCGATCTCCCTTGGCCTTTTGTAGAGCATGCGCAGGGCAGGGGGCAGGCAGGTTGACGCGTTTTCCACAGGACAGCGACATTGCAGCACGTGCCAGAATCGGAGATTGCTGGACTGGTTGTCAGGCGGAACCGGAATTTCCGACGAAGGCACATGGCGTCCCGGTATTGCGTTGATGGCGCAGCCAGGGGTATCCTTGGGCAGGGCCGGGGGGCAGGCCAAGAATAGAAGCTGCATGAGAAAGACGGTATTCCGGTGAGCCCAAGCCATCGCTCGCGTGCCGCCGAGCCCACTGAAATGGGCGCCGCTCCGGGGATGCTTTTTATAGGCTTCGGGCGTTGTCGATGGCGATCCGATCTCCCTTGGCAATTTGTAGAGCATGCGCAGGGCAGGGGGCAGGCCGGTTGACGCGTTTTCCACAGGACAGCGACATTACAGCACGTGCCAGAATCGGAGATTGCTGGACTGGTTGTCAGGCGGAACCGGAATTTCCGACGAAGGCACATGGCATCCCGGTATTGCGTTGATGGCGCAGCCGGGGGTATCCTTGGGCAGGGCCGGGGAGCAGGCCAAGAACAGAAGCTGCATGAGAAAGACGGTATTCCGGTGAGCCCAAGCCATCGCTCGCGTGCCGCCGAGCCCATATTTGGTCGGTATCTCTGTGTAACTTGAACTGTGGGCATTCCCGAATAGACCACTTTTCACCGAAGTAAAGATTTCAAAACAAGGTTGCCGAAACGTGCATTTCACGCGCGAGAATCACAATCCACCGAAAAAAAAAGTTGCACGTGCGTTGCACTCCTCGTGATCTGCTCGTGCTAGAACAACGCTGAACACCGCCATGGTAAGCAGCCATTTTTTAGTCTCCAGTTTGAGCTAGTCGACGCTGTTGTTTCTCATTTAACAGCTCATTTATGAAGCGTTCAATTTCTGCCAATTCTTCCCCGAGTAGTCACACTCACCTTTCACACATATCAAGGCCAAAACAATCCAGTTTAAACATAATATGTGTCATCGAACTTCGTGTCTTCACAACGGTAGTCGCGTTTCAAACCTGTTCATCAGAATCCACAGGAGTTTTGAGTAGAGAGTGCGTGCAGTGAAAAAAAGAAATGTCGGTTGTTAATGTGCTTTTTCAAACGGATGGTTTAGTTGTGTGGTATCTACCACTGCAAATCACAGTATGTGGATTCGCAGCCTTTGCGAACCACATCCTTTTCTCGCGCCTTTAAATCGAGGACAACGCCTGGAGCAATCGCAGCGATAAATAATTAACGTTGTATTATACAGTAGCCGCATTTAGGTGGTGAGGCTCATGCCATTTTGGTCACTATGAACACAAAATCCTCGATAACGTTTTTTTGCCGCTACCTGTCTGTTAGCTTACTTTTGCACATTCTACTGTTGACGGCGAATTAGATCTCTAAACCACTAAATTAGTTTACATGGCGTAACGGCATTTACTTGGTGACTCGCATGTCGGTTTACCAACTTAAGCATGAAATTCTTGATGGTTTCTTTTGCTGCTAACTGTCGATTTACGCTTACCTTAGCGCATTCGTGTGGACGGCAAGTAGCTTTCAAAACGACTCCATAAGTTGACGATGTCACTATTTCCATGAGAAGCTTTTTACCTTTGGTTGCTTTCAGTATAGGCGAAAAATGTGTATACTATCCTTGTCTTGATGGTTGGGCTTATAATGTGGCTTTGCACAACACGAGGGCATGATGCGGATTCTTTTTAACGGCAGATGAATTGAGTTGAGTAGTTTTGCATCCCCTCACAACTGCATGCCTCGTATCGTGAATGTCATTCATAACAACCATTCAATTTGCCTTCTTGCTCCTATAGAGCACTCAGTTATGAAATCATGGAGATGAGTGCTCCTATAACTGAGTGCTCCTATAGAGCACTCAGTTATGAAATCATGGAGATGTCACAATCACGTTTCGATAGACGAATTGCAGCGTCCGTTTCTATACGTTTCACAGAGCAAGGCACAGTTCCTCTCTCGGGCTTGTTACGGCCTAACACTCGGCCACAGACGCAATGTCTTGGCTTCCCTACATCAGCAGCACACCAGGAGTTCATCGCCGATCGACAAAGGTGGGCTTGACTCTTCTTTCCAGAGCCTTCCACGCAGCCTGGTGCTATGGTCGACTCGACCGCACAGTGACGATGGAGAACCATAGGTGCGGGCAGCAGTTGGCGACTCGGGCGTTTGCGCCACCTTCCCGATGCATGATGCACCTGTGGTACAGCACCTGGAGGCGTCAACGCTCGACTACACTAGGATGACGGCGCTGGCGGGTGCATGTTTATACACATATACGCTTCCTCGAAGCACAAGACGAGCTATTATACGTGGTCGAGTAGGCTGTTGGCTTATGCAGTAAAGGACGTTGCTGATTCCTCATTTTAGAAATTGTTATAACAAGAAAATAAAGCCTCTCTTCACAAGAACAGTTGAGCGTTTATTGTGCAATGTTTTTTCACAAGGGCGATGGAATGAATGCTAATGCTACAAATTTTAAATTCAAACTAAAAACGACAACGACTTCGAAACTTTCAGCATACACCTCAAGCAGAAAGCACGCACAAAATGAGCATTCACAATACATGCGCCCACTAAGTACAGTCACAGCTTGGCACTTCAAGCACGCTGTTAAATCAATAAAAACAGAACACAATACGAACGCAAAAGTATACGCCGGACAAGCATGAACAATCACAGTCCTTGTTTATTCGTGTGTGGGAAGCGTGCTTTTTTTTCTAAACCTGACCGCAGAAGCGAGCAAAATGACCTTGGTCCTCTCTAGAACCATGAGTACGATAAGCGGGCACGCAGAAGCGACGGCGCTCTATGGAGGAGACGGTTATCGAAAAGCTAGCAACAACCTTCAAAGCGCACCTAAAGCAAAGTGATCGCGCCATCTCGCTACTGATAACAGTAGCGCAATAAAACTACAGCTCTCAAGACTGCCAAAACGGTATATGTCCTGAGTATATGGCTTGCCGTTAACTTCATTGGCAACGTGCGTTTCATGCACTACTGGTTAGCGCCGCACATGGCGGATTGAGATGTCGCCAGATCGACACCCCAAATCAAAAACAATTCATCTTGTTTCTTTCGTTGGAAATCTGTTAGATTATACTTTTGCAACGCTTTTTCCCTGACGGAAATACGTCAGTGGAGTCTTAATGAACCCCAGCATGAAACAAGTTTGTGTTAGAAAAGAAAAAAATACAGTCTTTCTTTCCCAGCGTATGAAGTGGCATATCTTTCTTGCGTTGCACAGCCACCATGTGCCTCGAATTTCCTAGTCATGCGCATAATTGTCTAGACATGCGCATAATGGATGTGTATCCTTCATAACAAAGAGGCGTCTAGTTTTTCAAAACGCAAGCAATCCAGATGAAAAATAATAATGTAATAATGCAATATTATCTGGGGCTTCAAATACTTCCTGAAACCATGATATGGTCATTAGAAACACGGTTGTTGAGAAAGCCGGTTGTTGAGGTTGTTGGTTGCGATCGAAGGACCACTTTATGCGTGACCGAGAAATAGAAAACTATGCAAAGCGAATGCTTATGATGATGAACAAACTTTATTTAATTAGCAGAAAGGTCCTCCTCTCCTTTCAGGTGCGAGAGAAGGGAGGACCAAAGCTAAACGACGGCCATGATCCCATGGGCCCTGGCGGCGTCTTCGGCCTGCCGTATTAGGTGGGCTTGTAATTGAGTCAGAGCAGAAGAGCACGGCATCCCATCCACTCCCGTCTAGAAATTTGCCTCTCATGCAGGCCTGCGGGCATGCCCATAAAATGTTGCTCAAGTCCGCCCTGTTGTGGCGAAATTTACACTTGTCCGAATAACTTCCAGGACGCAGCACTTCATTGTAACCAGACTAGGAAACGTGTAGGTCAGGAGTAGGCGCCACGCCACCGCTTGTCCTTTGTTCAATGACGAGTGTGCGGGATGATACTGTAATACTGACTAGTGTACGGTATGATGATCCTGTAATACTGCGTAATATCTCTGTAAGTGGTCATCCGCTCAAATCTCTCATCGTCCTCCCCGTTAGACCAGGGCAATCCAGAGGCTCGGTCTGTAAGTCGTCGAGCTGTCTGGTGTGCAGCCGCATTGCCGGGCAAAGAGGAGTGAGCGGGTGCCCAAACTATTTCTATTGTTCGTTGGTCTTTGCATCCAGCCAATATTCCTAAAGATATTTGGGATATTCGCCCTCGTGCAAAGTTTCTCGCAGCCGTCTGGGAGTCGCTAACAATGAGTGAAGTCGAGGTGGATGCTATGGCCATTGCAATAGCTGCTTCCTCCGCCTCTTCTGCACAGCTCGTTCTCACCGAGCCGCTGACCTTATGATTTCCTTTGCAGTTCACTACTGCTATAGTCATGTTGCCATTTCCTTTGTATTTGGCCGCGTCTACGTATGTTGGTTCCGGTAAATCTTTTACGTTGTTATGTATATTTTTCGCTCTTTCAGCTTTTCTTGTTTTGTGATGTTCGGGGTGCATGTTTTTTGGAATCGGTAAGGTTACTAAACATTTCCTGATTTCATACGGGATATCTTTTTTGGCGCCTAATTGATTTGCGTAGTTTATACCCAGTTCTTCTAGTATGGCTCTACCTGTTTTACTCTGCGTTAGTATTCCATATCGTGTGATTATTTGAGCTTCTATAAGCTCTTTTGGTGTGTTTTGAAGCCATAATTGAAGTAACTTATCATTAGAGGTAGTTATTGGAAGTCCGATTTCCTGTTTGAAAACTCGTCTAATGATTCTGTCAATCTTTTCTCTCTCTCGGCAACTTGCAGTCTGAGGTACGGAATCACATATACAATACGACTAATGACAAAAGTCTGCACCGGTCTTATCATATTATTTTCCTTCATACCATTGTGCCGGTTTGCAATTCGTTTAAGTAGACGCATAATTTGCTGCACACAGGTTTCAAAATAATCTACTCGCCTCTCCGTTATGCCCGTTCGAGCTGATTCGGAATCTCAGAATTCTTTGCTTTCGACCGTAGGTGTTTGCGTTTTTCCAACAAAGACTTTAGTGTTAGGTTTTTCCTGGATGCTTTTCCGACCCCTACATGTCGGGTTATAGAAGAGAAGTTCCGATTTTTCCGGTGAACATTGTAATCCTGTATAGGTGGCATATTGTTCTACAATATTCACTGCGGCTTGTAAAGTTTCCTCTATGTATTCGTCACTACCCTCTGCTACCCATAAGGTAATGTCATTTGCATAGAGGCTATGGTGGAGTCCTGGAATTTCCTTCAGTATGGCAGGGAGACCTATCAAGGCCACGTTAAAAAGAAAGGTGGATAGAACTGAGCCTTGCGGCGTACCTCAACTGCCCAGGCATAACTCCTGGGATTCTGCTTCGCCTCGTATTATTCTTGCAGTCCGTTCAGTTAGTCTTTTATATAATCGTATACTTTTTCTCCTACCCCTAACGCTTGAAGATTGGCAAGTATAGCTTTACGTGATGTATTATCGAATGCCTTTTTAAGATCTAGGCCAACTATTACCTTTGTGTCCTGTGTATTGAGACCAGAATCAATTATTTGGTGTTTAATCTTAAGCATAATGTCCTGTGTGGACAGTTTCGCTCTGAAGCCTACCATCATATGAGGAAAGAGATCAATGTCTTCCATATAATTTGACAGGCGAGTTAGAGATGAGATGCTCTAATAACTTTCCTATGCAGGATGTCAGGGAAATAGGGCTAAGATTATCAAAATCTAGTTTCTTGTCTGGCTTGCGAATCATTTTTATTGTTGCCGTTTTCCATTGCTTGGGTATCTTGCCTTTTTCCCAACACTCTTTCATATATTCGGTGAGGGCTGTGATAGATTTGTCGTCTAAATTTGTGAACGTTTGATTCGTGATCCCATCGGGGCAGGGGCTGAAGTTGTGCTCAGTTTCATTAGTTCCGATCGTACCTCGGCCTCTAATATGGGTCGGTCTAGGGAATCATTTTCTTTACATCTGTACGAGCCTAATTGCTCTTTGGCTTTATTCCCAATGTATCTCTGTCTGATTTCTTCAATCAGTTCTTCTTCCGTGCCTTTGTATTTACGGACAAGTCTAATAAAGTTTTGTTGTTCTGCCTTGCTCGCTTCCGAGTCTATCAGACATCTTAACAGGTTCCATGTTTTAGAGAGACTTATTTGTTCTTCCATCGCATCACATTTTCCCTCCCATTGTTGTCTGCATAGTTGCCCCGCGTACTTCTCAATATCTTTACTGAGGGTGGCTATCCTTTTTCTAAGGCGTTTGTTGTGTTTTTGTGTTTTCTACCGTTTGTCTAGGCTCTTTTTCACCTCCCACATATGTAGGAGCTTACTGTCTGTGCTTTATAGCCCTTCTGTTCTTGGTATGGTCTTAGTTGCCATTTGAATATTTTGCTTAAGGTTTCCTAGCCATTCATCTAAGTCTTTGATGACATCGCATGCTCCCTTCTCTCTGATTTTTCTAAAACTATCCCATTCAACCATCCTTCACTCTTTGCCTCCTCTTTCACGTGGATCTGCTTTAATCGTGGTCTCAATTATATAGTGGTCACTGCCCATATTTTCTTGTGTGTTAAGCCAATAAGGTTCGATGATATTCTTAGTAAATGTGAGGTCAGGAGACGTGTCTTTGAATACGCTGTTTCCAATCCTAGTAGGAAAAAGGGGGTCGGTTATTAACGTAAGGCCCTCCTGTTGGGCGTCGATCAACAGATTTCCACCTTTGATGTTTTCTTTGTCATAACCCCATGCCGCATGCAACGCGTTGAAATCTCCCACTATAACTAGTGCTTGCTTTTTAGTAATGCTGATCGTTTTTCTAAAAAGTGACCTAAATTTGGTTTTTTATCTAGGGCTGCTTTAGGCATTTATTATGAATAGACTTTCACCACTCTTCTGCGATGGAACTAACTCAACAAGAACATGATCGGCATCGCAAATTTCTGTATCACGTTCTATCACCGTGAGATTTCTTCGCACGAGGGTTGATACGGGCGTTTTTTAATCAGGGGCACCATAGAATTTGTAATTCGACATTGTAGCCATTCCTTCAGTTTACTGTAAGGCAATGGCGTCTGGTGTCACCTTTCCGTTTAGGAACTGTTGTAAGTTACCCCGTTTTCGGCGATACCCACGACAGTTCCACTGCCAAATTTTATATTGATTACGTCGTGCCATGTCTAGGAACGGTCCCTTCCCCTGCGATTTAGATTACTTCTGTCGTAGTCTGCCGGTTGTAGGGTTTAGTAGTAGTTTGAACCGGGCCTGCTCCTATAGACCTCAAAAATGTTTGCGTGTTCTCCACCAGCGTTAGTCGATTTTCTATGCTATCTATTCTTTGTTTTATTTCTACGAGCTGCAGCTGCAATCCTGTGAATTGTTGTTGTCTTACCTTAGTAAGTTCTCTGAGCATACTCTCGACTTTCTTTTCGAGGGGTTTTGCAGGTCTTCATTTTTTACAGGAGATATTTGCTCTGCTCTTCGTTTCGATGCATGTACTCCTGACTCCTGTGCAGGCGCTGGAGTTAAAATTTGAGTATACGATGCTATGGAGCTAGTTGACTCGCGCAGCTGATTTTGCCAGAGTTTAGCGTTCTCTTCCTTTAGTTCTTTTATTTTGTCCCTCTGTTTCGCGCTTTCACGGGTGAGTTGCTCTAGAATTTTCTTAATATGGTTTAGCTCTTGACCTAGGTTGGACCCTTTTGCCATAACCTCAGGCAAACTGCCAGACCAGAGAGACTCCCCTGATACCTCGCCCACCCAGCACACCATTTCTCGACTGCCCCAACAGCCACCAGGACCCTCGTGGGACTGTCCTTCAGGTGATGTCGTTGCCCTTGTCTTGGATTTGGTTCGTGACCTGGATCTGTGTTGACGAGTGGACCTTATCTGGATGTGAATGTGGGTTCGTGTTGATTCCCTTCTCTTTCCCCTTCGGCGAGTCGCGGGAAGGAGCTGGAGCGATCTCTGCGTCGTCCTCCACTGTCCTGGGTAGCGTTGCCATTCTCGTCTGTTGGATTTTCTGGTGAATACTCTTCCCTCCACGCCTGTGTTGCTCTAGTGTTCGACAAAATCTTCGTTTCTCTTTGTTCATCGCCTTGTTGTTGTTTCTTTTCCCACCATATTTTCTTCAAAAGTTACGGGGTCCTAAACCGTGCTTAGCAATTTTTGTCCCCTGTAAGATGACCATTCCCGCAAAAGCGGCACCTAGGGTCGCACTGGTGGTTTTCAGTTGGATTGAGCACCCCACAACCACGACAATTCTTGCTGTCAGGCTGTGTGCAGACATCCGCCCGATGTCCAATTCGTCCACAAGTAGTGCATGTTTCATATTGCTTCTTGTATAGGAAGTACCAATATTCGGCACCACGGTAGTATACGAGATACGGCACAAACAACCCTTAGAAAACAGTGACCACTGAGTCCGTAAGTCCCATACGTCGTGCACGTAGAATCGTCGGGTTCCTCTGATTGACCAAGCTTTTTTCTATGTCTTCTTGATTAGCATACTTCGGAATTCCGTGGATAACCCCTTTGGATGTGTTTCCTGGTGCTGTTACGTAAGCGGCTGTAGCGTAGCTGTTGTCATGGATCACAATTTTCTTGATGTTGCTGTATTCCTTCGCATTGGCCAGATAAGGTGTGCTAATGATGCCAGTTTTTATTTTCGCGGCTGAATAAAGTCAACCACAGGATTCAAGACCTTCAAAATTGTCGCCAGACGATCACCGTATTCACCGATGCCAGGATATACCAGGTGGGCCTACTTTTTTTTGAACCGTGACACTTATTTTAAGTTCCCACAACGGCGTCACCCTAGCTACGCCATCGCAGTGCGAACGCAGTGCCATCGACGCGCTGGCAACTAGGCGACAAGCCAGGCCCCCGGCTTGTTCGGAGCGTGCGAAATGGATGTTGTGGAAATTGAGGGGGAGACGCTGTCTCCCGAAGAGTACAAAGACACTCAAGGATGGCTTGTGGCCCATGAACGACGCAAGAAGGCAAAAGACAAGAGAAACGTGGTACCAGCCACGAACGCGGGAGGTGCGTCCATGGAGGCGTCTCGGAGACTGAAGAATATTTTGCATCGCCGGCCATTGTCAAAAAAACCGCAACTACCAAAAGACGATTACAAGGTTGTAATAGGCAAATCAAATAAATAATAAAAACTACTGGGTCAGAGTGGCGATCGAATGAAGGTTGTTTGCATGGTGGGCGGATGTTTTACCAAACGCCCATCCGTCTACCTGTTAATATAGCGAAGTAAACATCCTCTGCTTGGGATGGCAGTTAAAGTAACTTCCATGCTTTACAAACACAGCCATCCTGTAGACTTGCTTCACAATGCAACATGAAATGTTATATAATGATGTGTGGTACAAGCGGCCTTTGGCAGAGGGCGTCACATGATATTATGGTAATGACCTCGTGGTCTAAAGGTGGTGACGCACTACAAAAGCCACACACGCAATTCCGCCTATTCTTTTAAGTCAACGTAGTGGGTGCATAGCAAGTTTGAAAAGGTTTCGTGCACTGAGTATCTAAAGTACGCACTAGAAAATATAACGCTAAACTACAAAAGACAAAGGCTTAGGGTATTCTTATTTTTTGCCTTTTTTGTTCGCAGTGCTGGTCATTTTCAATTTGATGATCGTGCTCATTATAAGTCAGCAGAAAAAAGTAGAGCTTACCTAAGCCCATTCATCAAAACTTTTCTAAGCTAGACTTGTACGGTCTCATTGCTCAAGCGATTCAAGCGACTCAAGAATACGTCAATGTGCAATTAGGTGTTTGATTATGAGGCCCGTGCGCTTTAACGCCAATAACTTGCCGTTAAAGTGATTGCGACGAGAAGCCAGGGCACTCGCCCTTAAAGGGCTCGTTCTGGCAGATACTCCTGTGGCAGCGTCGGTGTCGTTCGTTGTGATCGAAATATTATCTTATGCGTGACCGAAAAATTGATAACAATGAAATAAAATAAATAATAAGAATACTGGGTCAGAGTAGAGATTGAATCCCGGCCGTCTGCGTGGCGTCTGCATGTTCTACCACACGGCCATGCGTCTGCTTGTGAAAACAGCGAAAAGAACTTCCTTTGCCTGGAAATGCATTGAAAGTAACTTTCATGCTTTAAGAACCCACGAGTTTTAGAACTGCTTCAAAATGCAACATGAAATCTTGCAGCAATGATGCGTTGTACAAGCGCTCATTGGCAGCGGGTGCCAGAACAAGGAATTGTCATAATAGCTTCATGGTTTAAAGCCGGTCCCACACTACAAGAGGCATAATATAATTGTAGATAATAAATGTTGTAGGTGAATGTTGTAGGTAAGATAATGATTGTTGTAGGTGTTTATATAACCAGTTCTTTGCACTTTCGCAACGATTTCAACTGGAACTTACGTATTAGCACCACCAGAAGCTGATATGAAGCGCTGATGCTCGGGAGGATGCTGGCACCACACACTGCTACATAAATCAACTTCAACGTATGGAAACTAAGCACAATTGACGTTAACCCAACATGACGGCTGTATCAAAAGAGTACAGAGGAAATATTTATAAAAGTGGGTAGGCAGCACTGCAACCACTATTGACATTTCACTAAGATCGGTATTTGTTTAAAGAGTGGTTTCGAGACATGGCGTAGCTCTGTGGTAAAATGTTTCACAATCGTGCAAACTGCTTGGGTTCGGTTCCAGCTGGGATCCTGACATCTATTCTTTGCATTCGTCTGGTTGACGATACCGATCTCCGATATTTTGTAACTCTTGTCCGTTAAAATTGTATCTTATGTTCTCGTCGTTTTTTTTGGTAGATAATAAGCGTCAATCACCTGTGGCACATGCCCACATACCCGCCCTTGGGTATGTGCCACTGTCGGGCAGAAAGTGTTTCACGACTTACGCGACGACATTGTCACATTATTCCTGTCGTGACCAGCGCGTAATATTGATGAAACCATCTTACCCTCACATGCTAATTTTAGTTCACGCCAAGTTAAGGGCGTGACCACGAGAGCACCCAAACATAAACGGCTAAATAGATACACAGATCATCATCATCATCATAATCATCATCATCATCATCATCAGCTTGACTACGTCCACTGCAGGACAAAGGGATAGGAGGTCCCAATTCAGTCTCCGACTACGGGACCTCCTTCTGTATACTGTCTGTAATGACTTTACTTCATAGTAACAATAAAATTTGATTCTGATTCTGAAGGCCTCTCCCATGTTCCGCCAGTTAACCCGGTCCTCTGCTTGCTGCTGCCAATTTATACCCGCAAACTTCTTAATATCATCTGCCCACCTAATCTTCTCTCTCCTCTTAACCCGCTTGCCTTCTCTGGAAATCTAGTCAGTTACCCATAATGACCAGCGGTTATCCTGTCTACGCGCTACATGCCCGGCCCATGTCCATTTCCTCTTCTTGGTTTCAGCTACGATATCCTTAACCCCCGTGTGTTCCCTAATCCACTCTGCTCTCTTCTTGTCTCTTAAGGTTACACCTGCCATTTTCCTTTCCATCGCTCGCTGCGTCGTCCTCAACTTAAGCTGGACCTTCTTTGTAAGTCTCCAGGTTTCTGCTTCGTAGCTAAGTACTGGCAAGATACAGCTATATATACCTTCCTCTTAAGGGATAGTGCCAATCTATCTACCTGTCATAATTTCAGAGTGCTTGCGAAATAATGTGCTCCACCGCGTTGTTATTCTTCTAGTTACTTCAATCTCGTGGTTTGGCTCCGCGGTTATTACCTGCCCTAAGTAGACATAGTCTTTTTCAACTTGAAGTGAACTATTACCTATCTCGAAGCGCTGCTCTTTTTCGTGGTTGTTGTAGATTACTTTCGTTTTCTGCAGAACAATCGACCACAATCATACTATCAATCAGGTGCTCATACTATCATACTATCAATCAGGTGAGAAATGCTCAGAATATAACCAAGCACTATACATAGCCTTCATACATTATGAGAAGACGTTTGATTCAGTAGAAATATCAGCCGTCATGCGAACACTGCGGAATCGGGGCGTTGATGAAGTATACATAAACATCTTGGAAGAAATCTACAGGGGATGAACTGCTACCATAGTGCTTCATAAAGAAAGCAACGGAATACCAATCAAGAAGGGTGTAAGGCAGGGGGACGCGATCTTCCCAATGCTATTTACCATGTGCTTACAGGAGGTTTTCAGAAGCCTAGAACAGGACATTGTTAGGTGGCATTGTTATCAATTTCTCGGTCACGCATAAAATAATATTTCGATCACAACCAACGACGCCGATGCTGCCACAGGAGTATCTGCCAAAACGAGCCCTGTAAGCGCGAGTGCCCTGGCTTCTCGTCGCAATCACTTTAACGGCAAGTTATTGGCGTTAAAGCGCACGGGCCTCATATTCAACACCTAATTGCACATTGACGTATTCTTGAGTCGCTTGAATCACTTGAGCCGTGAGACCATACAAGTCTAGCTTAGAAAAATTTTGATGAATGAGCTTTGGTAAGCTCCAATTCTTTCTGCCGACACATAGTAAGAACAATCATCAAAGTGAAAATAACCATCACTGCGAACAAAAAAGGCAAAAGATAAGAATACCCCAAACCTTTGCCTTTTGTAGTTTAGCGTTATTTTACCTAGTGCGTACCTTAAATACTCAGTGCACGAAACCTTTTCGAACTTGCTATGCACCCACTACGTTGACTTAAGAGAATAGGCGGAATTGCGTGTGTGGCTTTTGTAGTGGGTGACCACCTTTAAGCCACGAGGTCATTATGATAATCACATGTTCTGACGCCCTCTGCCAAAGGCCGCTTGTACCACACATCATTATGTGAACATTTCATGTTGCATTGTGAAGCAATTGATGATTTATTGATATGTGGGGTTTAACGTCCCAAAACCACTATATGATTATGAGAGACGCCGTAGTGGAGGACTCCGGAAATTTCGACCACCTAGGGTTCTTTAACGTGCACCCAAATCTGAGCACACGGGCCTACAATATTTCCGCCTCCATCGGAAATGCAGCCGCCACAGCCGGGATTTGAAGCCGCGACCTGCGGGACAGCAGCCGAGTACCTTAGCCACTAGACCACCGAGGCGGGGCTGCATTGTGAAGCAAGTCTACAGGACGGGGGTGTTTGTAAAGCATGGAAGTTACTTTAACTTCCATCCCAAGCAGAGGAAGTTAACTTCGCTATATTAACAAGTAGACCCATGGGCGTTTGGTAAAACATCCGGCCACCATGCAAACAACCTTCATTCGATCCCCACTCTGACCCAGTGTTTTTTATTATTTATTTGATTTGCCTATTACAACCTTGTAATCGTCTTCTGGTAGTTGCGGTTCTTTTGGCACTGGCCGGCGATGCAAAATATCCTTCAGTTTCCGAGACGCCTCCATGGACGCACCTCCCGCGTTCATGGCTGGTACCGCGTTTCTCTTGTCTTTTGCCTTCTTGCGTCGTTCATGGGCCACAAGCCATCCTTAAGTGTCGTTGTACTTTTCGGGAGACAGCATCTCCCCCTCAATTTCCACAACATCTATTTCGTACGCTCCGAACAAGCCGGGGGCCTGGCTTGCCGCCTAGTTGCCAGCGCGTCGATGGCACTGCGTTCGCACTGCGATGGCGTAGCTAGGGCGACGCCGTTGTAGGAACTCAAAAGAAGTGTCACGGCTCAAAAAAAATAGGTCCACCTGGTATATCCTGGCATCGGTGAATCGGGTGATCGCCGGGCGACAACTGTGAAGGTGTTGAATCCTGTGGTTGTCTTTATTCAGCCGCGAAAATAAAAGACTGGCATCTAGAGCACACCTAATCTGGCCAATGCGAAGGAATACAGCAACATCAAGGAAATTATGATCCGTGACAAGAGCTACGCTACAGCCGCTTATGTAACAGCACCAGAAAACACATCCAAAGGGGATATCCACGGAATCCCGAAGTATGATAATCAAGAAGACATAGAAAAAAGCTTGGTCAATCAGAGGAACCCGACAATTCTACGTGCACGACGTATGGGACTTACGGAATCAGTGGTCACTGTTTTCGAAGGGTTGTTTGTGCCGTATCTCGTATACTACCGTGGTGCCGAATATAGGTACTTCCTATACAAGAAGCAATATGAAACATGTACTACTTGTGGACGAATTGGACATCGGGCGGATGTCTGCACACAGCCTGACAGCAAGAAATGTCGTGGTTGTGGGGTGCTCAATCCAATTAAAAACCACCAGTGCGACTCTAGGTGCCGCCTTTGCGGGAAAGGTCGTCTTACAGGGGACAAAAATTGCTAAGCACGGTTTAGGACTTCGTACCTTTTGAAGAAAAGATGGTGGGAAAAGAAACAACAACAAGGCTATGAACAAAGAGAAATGAAGATTTTGTCGAACACTAGAGCAACACAGGCGTGGAGGGAAGAGTATTTACCAGAAATTCGAACGGACCACAATGGCAACGCCACCCAGGACAGAGGAGGACGACGCAGAGATTGTTCCAGCTCCTTCCCGCGACTCGCCGAAGGGGAAAGTGAAGGGACTCAACACGAACCCTGATCCACATCCAGATCAAGGTCCACTCGTCAACACAGATCCAGGTCACGAACCAAATTCAAGACAAGGGCAATGACATCTTCTCAAGGACAGTCCCACGAGGGTCCTGGTGGCGGTTGGGGCAGTCGACAAATGGTGAGCTGGGTGGGCGAGTATCAGGGGAGTCTCTCCGGTCTGGGAGTTTGCTTGAGGTTGTGGCAGAAGGGTCCAGCCTAGGTCAAGAGCTAAACCATATTAAGAAAATGCTAGAGCAACTCACCCGTGAAAACGCGAAACAGAGGGACGAAATAAAACAACTAAAGGAAGAGAACGCCAAACCTAGGAAAAATCAGCTGCGTGAGTTAACAAGCTCTATAGCAACGTATACTCGATTTTTACCCCCAGCGCCTGCACAGGAGTCAGCAGTGCATGCAGCGAAACGAAGAGCAGAGGAAATATCTCCTGTGGAAATTGAACACCTTTCAAAACCACTGGAAAAGAAAGTCGAGAATATGTTCGGAGAACTTACTAAGGTAATACAACAACAATTCGCAGGATTGCAGATGCAGTTCGTAGAAATAAAACAAAAATAGATAGCATAGAAAATCGACTAACGCTGGTGGAGAACACGCAAACAGATTTGAGGTCTATAGGAGCAGGCCCGGTTGAAACTACTATTAAACTCGACAACCTGCAGACTACGACCGAAGTAATCTAAATCGCAGGGGAAGGGACCATTCCTAGACATGGCACGACGTAATCAGTATAAAATTTGGCAGTGGAACTGTCTTGGGTATCGCCGAAAACGGGTTAACTTACAACAGTCCCTAAACGGAAAGGAGGCACCAGACGTCACCGCCTTACAGGAAACTGGAGGAATGGCTACCTTGTCGAATTACAAATCCTATGGTGCCCCCGATGAAAAAGCGCCCGTAGCAACCCTCAAGCGAAGAAATCGCACGGTGATAGAACATGATACAGAAATCTGCGGTGCCCATCATGTTCTTGTTGAGTTAGTTCCATCGCAGAAGAGTGGTGAAAGTCTATTCATATTAAATGTCTATAGCAGCCCTTGACAAAAAACCAAATTTAGGTCACTTTTCAGAAAACGATCAGCATTACTAAAAAGCAAGCACTGGTTATAGTAGGAGATTTCAACGCGTTGCAAGCGGCATGGGGTTTTGACAAAGAACACATCAAAGGTAGAAATCTCTGGATCGACGCCTGACAGGAGGGCCTTACGTCAATAACCGACCCCCTTTTCCAAACTAGGATTGGAAACAGCGTATCCAAAGACACGTCTTCTGACCTCACGTTTACTAGGAATATCATCGAACCTTATTGGCTCAACACACAAGAAAATATTGGCAGTGACCACTATATAATTGCGACCACGTTTAAAGCAGATCCACCTAAAGAAGGAGGCAAAAATTAAGGAAGGTTGAATGGGATAGTTTTTAGAAAAATCTGAGAGAAGGAAGCATGCGATGTCATCAAAGACTTAGATGAATGGCTAGGGAACCTTAAGCAAAATATTCAATTGGCAATTCAGACCATACCAAAAACAGAAGGGCTATAAAGCACATACAGTAAGATCTTTCATATGTGGGAGGTAAAAAAGAGCCTAGAAAAACGGTAGAAAACACAAAAACACAACAAACGCCCTAGAAAAAGGATAGCCACCCTCAGTAAAGATATTGAGAAGTACGCGGAGCAACTATGCAGACAACAATGGGAGAGAAAATGTGATGCGATGGAAGAACAAATAAGTCTCTCTAGAACATGGAACCTGTTAAGATGTCTTATAGATTCGGAAGCGAGCAAGGCAGAACAACAACAAAACTTTATTAGACTTGTCCGTAAATACAAAGGCACGGAAGAAGAACTGATTGAAGAAATCAGACAGAGGTACATTGGGAATAAAGCCAAAGAGCAGTTAAGCTCGTACAGATGTAAAGAAAATGATTCCCTAGACCGACCCATATTAGAGGCCGAGGTACGATCGGAACTAATGAAACTGAGCACAACTTCAGCCCCGGGCCCCGATGGGATCACGAATCAAACGCTCAGAAATTTAGACGACAAATCTATCACAGCCCTCACCGAATATATGAAAGAGTGTTGGGAAAAAGGCAAGATACCCAAGCAATGGAAAACGGCAACAATAAAAATGATTCGCAAGCCAGGCAAGAAATTAGATTTTGATAATCTTAGGCCTATTTCCCTGACATCCTGCATAGGAAAGTTATTAGAGCATGTTATCCTAACTCGCCTGTCAAATTATATGGAAGACATTGAGCTCTTTCCTCATATGATGGTAGGCTTCAGAGCGAAACTGTCTACACAGGACATTATGCTTAAGATTAAACACCAAATAATTGAATCGGGTCTCAATACACACGACATAAAGGTAATAGTTGGCCTAGATCTTAAAAAGGCATTCGATAATACATCACGTAAAGCTATAAAGCTATACTTGCCAATCTTCAAGCGTTAGGGGTAGGAGGAAGAGTATACGATTATGTAAAAGACTAACTGTACGGACTACAAGAATAATACGAGGCGAAGCAGAATCCCAAGAGTTTAGTCTGGGCAGTAGAGGTACGGCGCAAGGCTCAGTTCTATCCCCCATTCTTTTTAACGTGGCCATGATAGGTCTCCCTGCCAGACTGAAGGAAATTCCAGGACTCCACTATAGCCTCTATGCAGATGACATTACTTTATGGGTAGCAGAAGGTAGTGACGAATACATAGAACAAACTTTACAAACCGCAGTGATTATTGTAGAACAATATGCCACCCGTACAGGATTACAATGTTCACCGGAAAAATCGGAACTGCTCTTCTATAACCTGACATGAAGGGGTCGAAAAGCATCCAGGAAAAACCTAACAATAAAGTCTTTGTTGGAAAAACGCAAATACCTACTTTAGAAAGCATAAGAATTCTGGGACTCCGAATCAGCTCGAACGGGCATAACCGAGAGGCGAGTAGATTACTTGAAACCAGTGTGCAGCAAATTATGCGTCTACTTTAACGAATTGCAAACAGGCACAATGGTATGAAGGAAAAAATATGATAAGACTGGTACAGGCTTTTGTCATTAGTCGTATTGTATAAGTGATTTCGTACCTCAGACTGCAAGTGGCCGAGAGAGAAAAGATTGACAGAATCATTAGACGACTTTTCAAACAGGCGATCGGACTTCCAATAACTACCTTCAATGAAAAATTACTTCAATTAGGGCTTCACAACACATCAGAAGAGCTTATAGAAGCTCAAAACGTCGCACAATATGAAAGACTAACGCAGAGTAAAACAGGTAGTGCCATACTAGAGGAACTGGGTATACTAGAGCCATACTAGAGGAACTGGGAACGCCGCCAGAGCCCATGGGATCATGGCCGTCGTCTAGTTTTGGTCCTCCCTACTCTCACACCTGAAAGGGGAGGAGGACCTTTCTGCTAAAAAAATAATGTTTGTTCATCACCATAAGCGTTTGATTTGCATCGTTCTCTATTTCTCGGTCACGCATAAAGTGGTCCTTCGATCGCAACCAACAACCTCCACAACCGGCTTTCTCAACAACCGTGTTTCTAATGACCATATCATGGTTTCAGAAAGTATTTAAAGCCCCAGATAATATTGCATTACTACATTAATATTTGTCATCTGGATTGCTTGCGTTTTGAAAAAACTAGACGTCTCTTTGCTATCAAGGATACACATCAATTATGCGCATGTCATTTATGACTAGGAAATTCGAGACACATGGTGGTTATGCAACGCAAGAAAGATATGCCACTTAATACGCTGTGAAAGAAAAACAGTATTTTTTCTTTTTTAACACAAACTTGTTTCATCATTGAGTTCATTAAGGCTCCACTGACGTATTTCCATCAGGTAAAAAGCGTTGCAAAGTATAATCTAACAGATTCTGAAGGAAAGAAACAAGACGAATTGTTTTTGCCTTGGGGCGTCGATCTAGTGACATCTCAATCCGCCATGTGCGGCGCTAACCAGTAGTCCATGAAACGCACGTTTCAACGATGTTAACGACAAGCCATATACACAGGACATATACCGTTTGGCAGTATTAAGAGCTGTAGTTTCATTGTGCTATTGTTATCAGTAGCGAGATGGTGCGATCACTTTGCTTTGGGTGCGCTTTGAAGGTTGTTGCTAGCTTTTCGATAACCGTCTCCTCCACAGAGTGCAGTCTCTTCTGCATGCCCGCTTATGGCACTCATGGTTCGAGAGAGGACCAAGGTCACTTTGCTCGCTTCTGCGGCCACGTTTAGGAAAAAAAAGCACGAGTGCCGGAGTGACGCCGTGAGGTCAACGATAAAAAAAAGAAAACAAACATCCAAAAACTCCCCGGGCGCGCGACTCTCTCCCTAGGAAGCGTAGGTTCGCCGAAGAAACCTCCTCGCATCGGCGGCGGAGCAAGCCCTGGAATTTTCTAGATGGAAAGGGGTGTGGTGATGCCGGGTCGAGTCATCCGTCGCGGACGGCCCCCGTATCGTCTCGCCCTTTCCCCCAGCCTTCGCTGCGTATCGCGCCGACGAAATGATGAGAACTTTCTGGAATCTCACGCGGAAGGTATTTAATCGAGCCACCGAGATGAGAGATCAGCAGAAGAAGGAAGTTAACGCCAGAGTGCGTAGGGTATCCCGCCGCGTCGCTCGGTGAACGTTTTGTCCTTAGTGGCTAAGCAGGAGAAGAAGAAAGTATGCGCCAGAGTGCGTAGGGTGTACCGCCTTGTGGGCGAAGCCTTTTGTCTTCCGTGACAAAGGAGGAGAAGAAGGAAGTGGAGAAGAAGAGGATTTCCACCTGTAGGGTGAAGACTCGAGCTATAGGCAAGAGTGTGTGTCTACCGCTATCGAGCGAAGACGCGTAGCAACAGCTGCATGTGGGAAGCCGACGTGTTTCCGGCGACAAAGTTTGAAGCTTGGAGAGTGGCCAATTGAAGACGCGAGGTTTTCTGGAAGAAAAATTTCGGGGGCAGCGGAACGACAACAACGTTGGACTTTGAGTGAGTGATTCTCAGGAGAGTATCATCCAGACTTTTGTTCCAAGAACTTTGGACTGAATAGGTTTTTTATCTCTTTAGTCTTTAAGTGTCTTGATTGTTCGATGCATGCGACTGCATTTTAGTGCGTATTGTAGTCTGTGTCCATTGTTTCGAGAGTGGCTGATTCTACTGTGTAGTACATTGTTTGATTGGTGACATATTGTTTTCAACTATTGTCGAGTGTGCATACTTGGGTATCGTTTTGATCTGCCATAACTGAGAATATAATTTTGTTTTGTTTATCAACTCACGGTACTGACTTGTTCTTTGGGTCACAGCCAGCGTCCGCTGGCACGCCAAATAGGGCCACTTCTAAATTGTCCACGCTTCCGTGGTGCGGTTCGGGGGGCCGATACTTCGGCCCTTGGAATTAGCTCGGCGATCACCTCTCTAATTAACGGGACCAGTGACAAAGTGATACAAGGTTTGCCCTCGTCAGCTCCTGGTCCGGATGGAATCACAACTGCTATGATAAAAATATTATTCAAATTATCACTATGTGATCTACTAAACACTGTAAATTATTAGTTAAATTATGCCTGGATTTTTATGAGTGGAAATTAGCTAAAATAGTGCCGATACAAAAAAGACAAGGATTCTGATACGTCATAGAAAACATTCGACCCATTTCTCTTACATCATATTATGGTGAAGCTCATCGAAAGAGTGCTCAGTAAAAGAATTCTAATATGGATGGAGGAAAATTCTATATTAAATCCAAATCAAATTGGCTTCAGAACAGATTGCTCAATCGAGTGTGCACAAGCAGATTTAGAAAGCCGCATTCAGCTTGCTCGCAAAAAAAGACAACATGCGGCACTAGTGACATTGGATATAGCTAAGGCATACGATAGTGTAGAACATTCAGTTTTATTACACATATTAGAGAGCTACCATCTCCCAAAATATATATTGGCGTGGGTGAGAGAATTTTTGAGAGAAAGAGAGTTCTATTGATTTAAGGATGGTTGCGCATCGTCAAAGTGCAAACAAACACGTGGTGTCCCCCAAGGCGCTGTATTATCGCCAGTTCTTTTTAATATCCTAATGAGCACTATACCGCATTGCCAGGAGGTTAAGGTGTTTGTATATGCTGATGATATTGCATTTTTCACGGCACATAGTGACATATATTCTTTATATCAGAAGCTACAGAGATATGCCAATATGCTGAAAAGATGGCTAGATGAAGCCTGCATGACCTCAAATGTAAATATGAGTGCAGTATTGATATTCCCGTTATCCGATCCCATCTCAATTTCAATATGATTATTTATTTATTTATTTATTTATGAACACTGTAACCCTAACATAGAGTTTTGGCAGGGGGATATACATTTGATAAAAACTCGGAGGTACGCGGCCTTCCAGAATTCCGGCCGTGACAGTTCAAGGTCACGTCCCAGGTGTTCGTTCCGGCCGTGACTGTTCAAGGTCGCGTCCCAGGTGTTCGGGCTTCGACTGCGGTACCGAACCACCCATGGAGGGTGGAACCTTCCGGGTGGTGATCTCCTCGAAACGAGCCAGCATCTGCAAGCAGCTGCAGTTCTTGCTAAGGTAAGGGCTACCTCGTCTTCCGCCAAGCGTCACCGTGCTGGTCAGCGCGTGACTCCAGCTGCTGAGATATCACCAGCGTCCGCCGCCTCAACCCACCAAGCCACCGCCACCACCAACGCCACCGGTGACTGTTGATTTTCATAAACATTATAGCTGGACAGCTTACAGGACATACTTTAGTTTCTCGCGTCTGTACATTGCAACTTCATTCTTTCTTTTCTTAATTATGCTTAAAGTTTCTACTTTTCTTTTCTTACGTTAAACGGCTTCGTCATTTCTCGGCTCTGAGGCTTTCTCTCCGAGCAACAATTTATTCAGTCCTAAACCTGCATCACAGTGATAGACTCCAGATTGACAAGGAGATGGTGTCCAAGGAAATGGGGTGTATTTGTCGGTTGCGTTGCCGATTCAATAAATACTGCGATGGGAACAAACAATATTAAAAAACGGCTCCCAGAATTGAACCCAAGC
This sequence comes from Rhipicephalus annulatus, assembly GCA_013436015.1. Classification (NCBI taxonomy): domain Eukaryota; kingdom Metazoa; phylum Arthropoda; class Arachnida; order Ixodida; family Ixodidae; genus Rhipicephalus; species Rhipicephalus annulatus. Next base: position 32,919 of record WOVY01006899.1, on the reverse strand, counting down.
ATTGATCATGGTACTTTTTCTAGCTCAGAGCCACCACGGGCCTCTGACTTGTTCCGTATAAAAGACCAAGAACAAGCGTTATATCAAGACAACAGCGGTTGTGGTGGCAGTGCGAGTGATCAACTATCATTTCGAAGGAACAAACAATACATATCTATGATTCCTCAAAGGAAACTCGTACGTTACACTCCTATGACCACTACGTATACGATATGCGCATCATCGCCCCGTAACGTGTTTATCGTGGCGATGAAACTGAAATAATGTGAGTGAAATCCTACACTGAACTACCCTCTATTGGCGCATGCAGTTACTTTACCAGTTCGGTGAACGATACGCGCACAACAGCTCAACATACACGAAGACATTTAACCATCTTGCATCGCTTGGCTCAATGCGAAAAAATCTGCATAAGCTGGCTGATATTCGCTGACTGCTTGGCGCGAAATAGGGATTTCCTTAGCTCAGTGAGTTGTTGAGCTAGTTGGTTTTTTATGGCTAGAAAAAATTGCGCTACATTTGCTGCGGAAATCGAAGTTACGGTGGAGACAAAAAAGAAGTGGACAGTAAAAGCGCAAATTATCAACTGAAGTTTATAAAACGAGCTTGGAAGAATGATGGCTTCCCGGAATGAGAAAATTTGGTTTACGAAAAGGGTGGGGCTCGGAAATCTTGATCCAGGGTCTTCAGATGCAAAACATGGGGTGATTACGATTACCAGATGGGGTGCTGAATAAAAATTCTTACCCGAGTATTCTGCATACTCGGATTACATATTTGGTGTGTAGCATCTGAAAACCGCAGCAAGATTGCCGATTCCCATCCTCTTGGTAAACCAACTTTTCTTTTTTCAAGAATCTCTGATTTTTCCAAGTTCGTTGAATAAACCTCAGTTGATACTTTGCACTTGTACAGTGCACTTTTTTTGTCTTTTTCATAACTTCGTTTTCCGGGGAAATTGAAACGCAATGTTTTGCAGTCATATCAATATCCACTTTCGTGGGATCTGGCAGATCGCACGCATAGAAGCTGAGAAATACTAATGATGATTATAAAAAAAACTGCTAAAAAACTGTGCATTTTTCACGCACGTGTAACGCGACTCTTAGATAGTTCATTTGAGTTTGTACATTTACAATGCAGTTTATTGTAATACAAAGTAACATCAATGGAAAGAATGTAGAAGTATAAATTTGTGTATTCGCTACCCGTGTTCGCTTTTCAGTGGGTGCCTCACCATTCGGCGCAGTACAGATTTTCTGGCGTATTCGCTTGCCTTGTATGATGTTTTTACCATGGAATTACAGCAGGACCAAATTCACGTAGGCTGGTAAATTATGGAGCCCTCTGGCATACGAGTTCTTTCCTTTCGCTGTCATATTTTGCGCCCATGCGTGAACGAAGCTATGCACGTAGGGGCTTTATAGAACAGGTGTGAGAGCTGAATTCCTCAAGTACATGCACTTGCAAGCACATGAGCATTATGTTAGTTTAAAATGAGTTCTTCTTACGCTACGTTTAACATTAAAACACTGCAGTTCAGTACAAATGAACATTTATTTATTCTTTAAAAACTAATTCTTAAAGTGCGAAAGTGCGCGAGAAACAAAATAATTTGCACAAATTAGTATGCAGAGTCCATGTAAAACTATCCAGCGTGCCAGCTGCGGCACCAGCCAAGACTTGTCGGTCTAGCGCCCCGTGTGATCTCTAAGATGCTGTCACAGCCCTGGACGTCGTCGTCGTCGGCATTGATGTCCCGTCAGAAACCCGGCATCGTGGGCTTCTTCGTGGCCCACGCGCTTCTCGCGGCGCATACAAGTGAAAGCGAAGAGAGCAGCGACGACGGATAAGATATTGACTGACGAATCGGCACGAACCTCGAGCACCATCTCTGGACCTTTCCTAGAAAGGGTATTTATTTTTTAATTAACGTAATGCGAAGTTACACACGCGTTGCCTCGCAAGCGCATTCATATTTCCCGCTAGAAAAAAGTTATGTGAGTGTTCAATCATTTCACCTGAAAGTCAGCACTTATCGCGTTCATATTGTTTCGTCACCCTGTTATTGGGCTTCAGCTACAATATGTAACACCGATAAATTAACTCGCTCAGATCAAGCTCTTGTTCCATGACTCGCGGAAATGGGCACGTCAAACGACTCCACCAACATAGTAGTGCCTTCAGCAAAAGGTCGCAAGCAACAGTATACCGCAAATCGAAGTTATACTATGAATATACGAGGTTAAACAACCCAAAACCACATCGATTTGACAGACGCCGTAGTGGAGCGCTCCTGAAATTTCGACCACCTGGGGCTCTTTAACATGCACCTAAATATAAGTGAACCAGTCTCAAACATTTTAGCCTCTATCAAAATTGGCGCCTCCCATCGGGAATTCGATCCCGCAACCTACGCGTGAGCAGCCCAGTAGAAAATGAAGTTGGATCAAGAATCATGTGTAACGTCGCATGTTTATTTCATAGAAAACTATCTTGCTGTTTATGGGACACTAGTCGAAGGAAGCAGTGAATAAAAATCCACACAAATATGTACAAAGCTTTAAAAAACACGCAGATCCCACGTACAGTGGAATTGGATGATATGCGAAGCACGAACGAGGAGAGTTGATTGATTGTTATGTGGGGTTTAACGTCCCAAAACCACTATATGATTATGAGAGACGCCGTAGTGGAGGGCTCCGGAAATATAGACCACCTGGGGTTCTTTAACGTGCACCCAAATCTGAGCACACGGGCCTACAACATTTCCGCCTCCATGAACGAGGAGAGTTAAAATGTCGCTCCCAAATCCAACTACAGTTACGAGGCGGACGGGAAGCTAACAGTAAACACAAGTAGAAATGTTATGCACACCCAGATAACTATAGATAAGGTACAAGTATGCTGTTTATAGTCGCGTAACGACGGCACCACTAACGTTTGCAACACCATCCCCAGCTCTCGTAGGCATGTAAATTACGTCGTACGCGACTTACGTGTCATGCTTATCAATTTTTCGCCAGCCAGTTGTGTTCGTTGTCCATTCACGTTTGGTTACACCGAATGTGCTATATGCGAAGCGGCTGCGAGCGCACTATGACCGTAGCATGTAGTCGTGTTTTACATGACATGCACGCAATGATTGTCATGTTTGGACGTCATTTACCTTTCTCGTCCGTTCACGTTAAGTATTGCCAAATATAGTATATTTGAAGCTAGTGATACGACCGTGGGCGTGCTATCAGCGTAGCATGCAGTCAGTTTTACTTAGCACACTTATCATGATTATCATGTTTCGACGTGTCTGTCTTCGTCGTCGTTTAACGTCAAGTAATATCAAATTCTGTTTATGTGAAGCTAGCAAAACGGCCACGAGCGCATCATGAGCGTGAAATGTAGTCATGTTCTTACGTGACACACATGCCAGGATGGTCATGTTTGCACCAGTCATATACTTTCGTCCTCCCCATTAAAGTCACGTAATAAAAAATTGGTCTATGTGAAGCTAGCGAAACGTCCATGAGCGCACCATGAGCGCGGCGAGCAGTCATTACTTACGTGACATGTATGTCATGATTCCCACATTAGGTAAGGCCTACCACTTATGTTCGCCATGCAGCCATGTCATTCTATACCAGTTTTGCAATATGTCATTGAACGAACCCACAGCGATCGCAGCAAGACAATGACATTGAAGTCATGACATCCATGACATAAATATTATGATTTTCATGCATTGGCTAATCACTTATGGTCTTCATACAATTATTTTATGCCGCACCAATTTCGGCATAGCTGTTATAATCCAAACGACCAGGAGAGCTAAATGTTGTAGGCGGCTACATTGATAGACATATATGTTCGATAGTCGCGCAAGTTCGCTAAGAGATGCTTCACAATAAAAATAAAACAGCATTGCCATCTGCATTGGAGACATTTGAAGCACGCTCCCCACCCGAGCGGCTGAAGCGGCAACACCTGCTGCTACCGCGACCGCCGCTCACGTTTTTTTAACGCTCAACGCATCACCCGCTTTAGCGGCCTTGAACCCGTGACGCCACCCGTACGTGCGCCATGCTGCTCCCTTTTGAAAGGTGGTGTGCATTTTTTTGTGCTTCAGTGGTGTGTAGAAGTTATCTAGGTGCATGCGTCTTTTTCGCGTGCTATTTAAATTTCTTTGATGATGCATTCATCATTTCAACGTCACGGTAAACTCACTCTTCTTCGTGCTACTTTTCAAAGATAAGCATATCTGACCACAATAAAAAAGGCTGAGCAAAAAAATTGCCCGCAGCTTCCCTCGGGGGAACAATGAGGAGGATGCGGAGCATATAATTGGTTAACGGGGTGTTAAAGTGCGACTTACTTGGGTCGATGGCTAAATTGGTTAACGTGGTTGTGAAATGGGGTGTTAAATTGCGACTTACTTGGGTCGATGGCTAAATTGGTTAACGTGGTTGTAGGAGGGGGTGTTAAATGAGTGAACACGTACACACGTATGCGAAAGGACGGCGCTGGTCGAAGGGACGTCGATCATTGTGTTTGTGGATTCGTTGGATTCATTTCACCGCGACCTTGGACGTCGACGCGCCGTACAAACCAACCGACGAGCGGCAACTGAGCGAGCGAGCGCCGACATTGAGTATATATACAGCGCGACGGCGCATGCACTGTCAGCTGTTGAATGTTCTCGAAGGAGAAGCGCGCGCGCGGCACAGATGGCAACGGCGCGACGGCGCATGCGCTGTCAGCTGTCGAATGTTCTCGAAGGAGAAGCGCGCGCGTCACAGATGGTGGGCGACGGCGCGACGGCGCATGCGCGCTTGTCAGCTGTCGAATGTTCGAGAAGCGGTGCGGACGGCGCGGACGGCGCACTACAAGGCGCGAGTATAAGATGCTTCCACATCTAAAAGGCCTCTTTTTAACCCAGAACTTTAATCGTCTGGCTGCTCACCCACGAGGAACAAGTTCGATACCGGCCATGGCGGTAGAATTTCAGCGGAGAAGAATTGTCAGAGGCCTGTGCACCGTATACGATGTCAGCGCGCAATAAAGAACACGATTTGGTTGCAAAATTGGGAGCCCTCTACTACAGTTTCTCAAAAGCACGATATGGTTTGAGGATATACCTAAACATATGGTATAGTATAGCATTATCAATCGTCATCTGGCATGCTTCCGTTTTGCAAACTCGGCGCTGGCCTCTTTCCCATCAAGGATACTATTGTCACTCCGATAACGTGTATGCCGTTCGTAACTAGGAAATTTCGGACACGCAGCTGCAATGCTACGCAAGCGAGATATATATGCTGACTAATAGGGTAGAATACACACACGCCCTTTCTACTCATGTTTTTTTACTCTATTTTTAGTGTAGGTCAACAATTAGTCCTAGGTTTGTCAGGTAGAATGAAGCTGCAACATATGTGAATAAATATGCACCCGCCAACGTCGGGGTCTTCAGTGTTGACGAATGCAGGTGCTTTCAGGCGTCGTAGTACAGATGCATCATGCATCGGGAAGGTGGCGCAAACGACCGAGTCGCCCGGTGCTGTCCGCGCCTGCGGTCCTGTGTCATTGCTGTCGGCTTGAATCATGCGTGGCACCGCGCTAAGTGGAAAGCGCCGAATAGCGGAGTCCAGGCCACCTCGTTCAGAAGGTGCTGAACTCCGGGAATGCTGCTGATGTAGGGAGGCCGGGATCTCGCGTTGCGGGCTGATTGTTAGGCGGGAGCCTTCCCGAGAGAAGAACTTTGCCATGCTCTGCAAAACGTATATAGTCAGAGGCCGGAATAAACCTTGGAAAACATGCTAATTGACATCATCGTGGGTTGAAAAGTGCGTGCTTGGAAGGAGCCGAAAGACAAGTTTATGGGCATTATGAACCAAAGGCACGAAACGAGGCGCGCAGTGTTGCGGAGCTAGAAACCTACTTATACAAATGTATCTGCTGTTAAGAGGATTTAAGTGTGGCATTGAGCAACACGACGACACGATGTAGATTGCACAGTTTGTGGTTGTGTTGCGCAATGTCACACTGGAAGCCCTAACAGTGGCATAAGGAGTACACCGCCCCAACACGGTGCACCGCCTGAAAGCCGTGAAAGTTAAAGGTTCTCGATTTGCGAAAATAGCGAGCACGTCAACTCAGTCTTCTTGAAAGCTATACTTGGCCTTCTTCAGTAGAAAGCGGAAATGTAAGACTACAATCGACATGATGCGACAAAAAAAAAACACCCAACAAGGATTTCAAGTCTGAAGTGGCTGAGCTCACATGCGAGTCAACGAGTATAAGCTGCTACCAAAAAATGAAAAGGTGTTCCATTTATCGCTGTCATTGCGCCCCATGCTCACTTAGTTCGATCTGTAGTTCGATCTATAGGTGCAAAAAAGGCACATTGCTGCGCACAGGCTGTGCATCCACGTACTGCACCTTCTCAAGGCTGTTCGTTTCATTGCCAGATTCCACAAAACTAAACCGCCTGTTTGAAAGCACTCAAATATATTTTATTTTTATATCTATGACCTCACCACTCATTACAGCTGGGACTCCCATGGATGCTGGTCAATTGGTCGAAAGCGGGACTAGTATCTGAAGACATGATGAACCGTTTCATAATTAAACTAGATGGTTTAATGTCCTCGACATGTTTCAGTATGAGTGGCCGCTTTATCGAAGGTTGCGAGACATTGAACACTTCATGAATGAGCAGTGAAGTAAAGAGAAACAATAGCCCGGACGAGCTCTAACAGAAGGAAACGGTGCCTTACATGGCGGTGTCCGTGTTGTGAACGACTGTTTTTTGTTTGTTCCTTTTTTTATCCTGTAGCAACCCCCCATTGGGGATCGATATGTGGAGTTTAACGTCCCAAAACCACTATATGATTATGAGAGACGCCGTAGTGGAGGGCTCCTGAAATTTAGACCACCTGGGCTTCTTTAACGTGCACCCAAATCTGAGCACACGGGCCTACATTTTCGCCTCCATCGGAAATGCGGCCGCCGCAGCCGGGATTCGAATCCGCGCCCTGCGGGTCAGCAGCCGAGTACCTTAGCCACTAGACCACCGCGGCGGGGCGACCATGAAACAATTGGTGTCTGGCTATTTATAAGGAAGTGTTCTTAATTTCAAATGTTAATTTTTATAGAATATGCTTGATTTTGATATTTTTAACGATGAATTTAACGAGCACATCTTGAAGACATGTGGAGCAAAACGCACTTGCAACTTCGTCAGAACATGGTGAGTCTCATACATAAAATTCGCGTTTCGACAACCATGCCCTGAAACCCCAGCTTCAATGAGAAATGGTCCAAACGAGAACGTTCACTGTCAAAGGTAAACAGTGATGCCAAGCAAATAAAGAAACATGTAGAGCAGCGGAGGTTTAAACTGTCTTACAGCGGCTTTGTTTGCAATGAGACAATGACAGCAAAAGTTGGGTATAGAATTTCAAATAGATGGCATAACAGCGCATGCACATAGTGCAAAAAAACAGCATGCGTAGAAGAAAGGCTGCTGTTGGGCGTAGTATTAATATTTTGGATAAGGCATAAGTTTGAAAGCGCTCTGCTGGTCTAATATGTATATTGTGCTCCGTTTAGCTTCGTGCATGGACAAGGACTAACGCCCGCCATTGTCGCCCCCTATGGGGGGAGTGAGCGTCGCCTGTGGATTAAAAAAGAATCACAGCATTTCGACGGAGTGCATGATGATGAGTGGTGCAAAGCATCCGCCAGTCCGACTGCGCTGCCGTCCGTCCGTTCGTTCTTGCTTATGTCCATCCGTGCATCCAACTGTGCGACCATCCGCCCGTCCGTTCGAGCATCCGTCCGTGCGTCAGTCTGTCTACGCATCCATCCGTCTGTGCATCCCTCCGTCTGTGCATCCATACGTCCTTCCGTGAATCCATCCGTCGTCCCTTGCATCCGTTCATCTATGATACCGTCCATCCATCGAATCGTGGGTTCGTTCATCCGTGCATCTGTCAGTCTATCCGTCCGTCCAACTAGTGAACATTCCAAGTACCGCTATCTCGCATCGTTTCATCATATTTCCATTATATAGAAGTACCGCCATCCAGCCGACATTCTAAGGACCAAACGAGAGATGCACGGCCTGACTAATGTGAGCGGCACGCACGCACTTTCTTGTGGCCTGCTGTGCGTGTCTAATTCCCACCTTTCACAACCGGTGGCCCAGTACTCGCTTAACCTTGCTAAAACCAAGAAGATTACGCCCAGCTACATCGCAAGGTTACATCGCAACCCTTTATGATCAGATAGTCCTCGAAGTGCGTCCTTCTGATACTAGTTTGGTTTAGGAAGCATCATTTTCAAGGCAAAGTTTATTGAAGATTAAATCACACATACTTTTATATGTAGGGTATTTATTCAGAAACTACTGTATTTTTATTTATGGTTAACGTGCGTTGGTTCTCTCCTCAATCGAAAAGGGTACATGCGTGCCGCTACTCTAGTCCTGCCGTGGAGGTGGCTACCTACTACGGCGACTACAACAACAACTACAACAACAACAACAACAACAACAACAACAACAACAACTACTACTACTACTACTACTACTACTACTACTACTACTACTACTACTAGATACATCACCGCCGCACCACCCACGGCTTAAGGAGCTTCGCTCCTTAAAGACTGTGATTGAGACTATGACAAATAAAAGCCTTGCCTCGAATACAGAAAACAATGGTGAAGGCGTCACTGATGACATAAGTAGGTAATATAATACACTTCCGTAAAATACCTTACCGTTGTAATTACGCCGTTACACATTCTGGCTAAATTCTTGCTTAGGTGAACAGTGTTTGTGCTCATGACGACAAATTTTTTGAAATAATTTTTCAAGAAGTCTGGGACAAAATTCACGAAGTTTTTCGCGTAAAAGGGTTGGCTACCATTGCTCGCCCCCCTTGGCGGATGTATTGTTCAAAAGAATAAGTGGCTTGTATGTTTGTTATGGCAAATAATTGGAAGATCCCACGTACAGCGGCAATTGATGATATGCGTGGTGCGAAGGAGAAATGTTGATATGTCACTTCAAAATGAGCACAACGTTACGAGGTGGATGTAAACGATGCCGTAAATAAGTTCCGTGTCATGATTGTCAAGTTTGGATATGTCATTCACATTCGTCATCTATTCACGTCAGGTGATAACAAATTTAGCTTATGTAGAACTAACGAAACGACCGTGAGCACGCTATGAGCGTGGTATGTTGTCATGTACTTACATGACACACATGTCAGGATTATCATGTTTGCACCAGTAACATATTTCGTCATTCATTGACGTCACGTAATACCAAATTCAGTTGATGTCGAGCTAGCAAAACGGCAGCGAGCGCATCATGAAGGGCCCAATGTACTCCAATGTAGCGTTGACGCGCGCGCACGCTGGCACAGCGACGCTACGTTAGCAAAACGCGAGCACTCTATAGTCAGACGCCAAGCGCGACAAGCGTCCGTCGGCGCCGCCCGACGCTAACTAGCGCGAAATGCGATATGCTTCATTACGCACCGATGCTTTATCCAGGCAACACTGCGTCTCCCTCTTTTCGTGACGGAGAGACGCCGGACGCGCTGAAACGCGCATGCGTCAAAACAACAAAGCCCGGCACTAGCCTGCGAGTATATGGCACGACAGGCACCTGGCATGGCAACGCAGGCGTGACGCGACGAAATGAACGCAGGCGAGCACGCGCACCGCGTCACGTCGAAATGTCTTGGCGCCTTGACTGTGGCATGTAGTCATGTTCACCCATGCCACGCATCTCATGATAATCATGCTTGCACTAGTCGTATAGTTTCGGCATCCATTGGCGTCACGTGATACCGAATTTGGCATATCGATGCTAGCGAAACTGCCATAAACACATCATCTCTGTGACATGTCATATTGTTACATGGCAGCCATGTCGTGATTATCATGTTTGGATGGGTCATTTACCTATGTTGTCCGATCGCGTCGCGTAATACCGAGTTTGTTACATGTGAAGCTAGCAAAACGGCCGCGAGTGCATCTTGAGCATAGCATGTAGTCAGGTTGTTACATGACACGCTTCTCATGTTTATCATGTTTGCACCAGTATCATATTTTCGTCATTCATGCACGTCCCACAATACGAAATTCAGTATATGTGATGCTAGCCATGCAATCATGCCATGCCATACTAGTTTTGCAACATGCCAGGACTATGAAATTTGAATCGTGACATTCATGATATACATGTCTTGATTTTCATGTTATGACTAGTCAAATAAGTTCTACATACAGTCATGTTGTCATACCAAGGCCAGGAGAGCTAAAAGTCGTAGGCAGATAGATAGATAGACAGACAGATAGATAGATAGATAGATATGCTCCGCATTTAAAAGTGAGTGCAATGAAACTTTAATACATACCTTTAAATGGTAAGACAATTGGCCGGCAGCTTTTTATATGCTGTGAACTATATATATATATATATATATATATATATATATATATATATTCAGCAGGAAGTTCAAGGGGTCTGGTACGTATAAAGAACACAAGCGAGTACACGTACGAAAGAGCAATACTTTTATGCCAACGTTTCAGCCGTGGCACGGCCTTCGTCAGGGAATAAAGAGAGAAACAGCACTCTTTGTAAGAGTGTTTTGCACTCTTTATTCCCTGACGAAGGCCGTGCCACGGCTGAAACGTTGGCATAAAAGTATTGCTCTTTCGTACGTGTACTCGCTTGTGTTATATATATATATATATATATATATATATTGTAGCGAAGACTCCGAACGCTGAAATGGGTCGAACTCTTGAGTATCTTCTAGTGGGGCTACCCAACAAGGACGCCGCTCGCGCTGAGAGCCCGTGCTTGGCTGTGACTGTCGCCATTATATATTCTCGCTCGTTGCCGGCTAGTAAACGCCTTGACAATTTGGTGGAGAGTGCTGCGATCCCTGTCTATGCCTTTGGAGCTACGATCACGTACCCTGCCATCTACTATGTACCACGACGCTTCTCAGCAAACGCCTCCTCCAATGCCACCCCCTTGTCCCGGTGTCCCCAGAATCCGCGATCCACCCATCTTCACTGGCGCTGATGGCACTGACGTGGAGGACGGGCTCGCTATTTACGAGCGCGTGAGCGTCCCCAACAAATGGGACGAGGACGGCAAGCTGACCAACTTGGTATTCTACCTTACGGGTGTTGCCAGTTTGTGGTATAACAACCACGCGTCCGATTTTGCCACCTGGTCCGATTTCAAGACCGCGATCATCAACGTCTTCGGCCGCCCTGCTGTTCGCAAGCTGCAAGCCGAGCAGCGCTTGCGTGAACGTGCTCAGGAGGCTGGTGAGTCATTCACGAGCTATATTGAAGACGTCCTGGACCTATGCAACAAATCTAATCCCACCATGTCCGAGTCTGACAAGATCCGGAACATCATGAAAGGCATTGACGATGATGCCTTCACGATGCTGCTCGCCAAAAACCCCGGCACAGTGGCTGAGGTCATCACACTGTGCCATAGCTACGAGGAGCTCCGCCGGCAGCGTTCGATGACCCGACGCTCCCCACCACGAGCTGCAACGCTTGCTGGCTCTGAGGCCAGTTGTGACCAAGTGGCGTTGATGGCAGAACTAAAGTCCTTCATCCGTGAGGAAATCGCACGTCAGTTCTCGCTCCTGCCCTTCGCCCACCAACCGACTGTTCAACAATCGCCTACTACCCTTCTCCCTCCCATCCGTCGAGCGATTGAACAGGAAATAGCGGAGGTAATGCCTGCGTACCACCCCCCGCAGCCTCCGGCTTCTGCGCCCCTGAGTTACGCGCAAGTGGTAGCCAGGCCGCCCCAAGTCGTTCCAGCAACCGCCCCTCTGACTTACGCCGAAGCTGCTGCTCGACCTCCGTCCTTTGCAGCGGGTGTGCCCGCTACGTATGTTGACGTAACCCCTCAGCCTCAGCCTCAGTCCACCATGCAGCCACCGTTCCGTCCATCAGCCCTTGCGACGTGGGTGAGACCTACCCCGGTGAACAGATGGCGCACACCCGACAAGCGGCCCATCTGCTTTGCGTGCGGTTACGCCGGTCACGTGGCCCGTAATTGCCATCGCGTACAGCCGGCTCCAATTTCTTCACTTGTTGCTGGCCAACTCAGCCGTCCTTATCGTGAAGAACCGCCGTCTATGCCACCTCGATCTCGCCAAGGTCCATCTCGACGATCGCCGTCTCCACGACGTCGTTCCCTGTCCCCCATGCGGCCAAGTGCGGCAGCTCATGAGCGGGAAAACTAGTCGTCGCAGTCCCCGAGGCAAGGACTGCGACGCTATCGCAATGTGAAAGCCCTCAGAGCAGCCCCTCGAATGTCATTGACGTGTTTGTGGACGGTGTTTGTGCATCGGCGCTTATTGACACTGGAGCTGCCGTATCAGTTATGGACGAAAAACTCTGCCGCTTACTTCGAAAAGTGACGACGCCACTTTCTGGGTTATCCCTCCGTACTGCAAGTTTGCACCACATTTATCCTACAGCAGGGTGCACAGCTCGCGTTGTCATCCAGGACGTTCTGTATGTCGCCCAGTTCATCGTCATTCAGGCATGCTCTCATGACGTCATCCTGGGATGGGACTTTCTCTCCCGCCATGACGCCGTCATCCATTGTGCCGCCGCCGAAATTGAGCTCTCACCCTTCTCGCATTTGACGCCAGAAGACAGTCCCCCGACACTGAGCAAGATTCTAACGAAAGACGATACAACAGTGCCTCCAAACTCGACGACGGCTGTGTCTGTCTACTGCGCTGGTCTCTCCGACACCATTGGACTTGTTTCGCCATCTGACCGCGCTTGCAGCAGGAGAGGGTTGCTAGTACCTTTCGCGACTGTGCAGGTCAACCAGGGCAACACTGCTAATTTTGTAACCAACCCGTCCCCGTACGCTGTTACCTTGCTTCGAGGGGAATGTCTCGGCAGAGTGGAACCAGTCGACGACTCACAAGTCCTGGACGTACCCGATGACACGCGCGGTCTCAGGTCGTGTACCATCAATGCTGTTTCCACTTCTGATTCATCATCTGCTGATGCATTTGGCCCCTCCATCGCTGACAACCTTACGGCCGTACAGCGTTCCCAACTTCTGGACCTGTTGCAAGAATATCGTTCTTCTTTCGATGTCGGGCGAAGTTCTCTCGGTCGCACGTCCGTTGTTACGCATCGCATCGACACTGGTGCCCATCCACCTTTACGGCAACGTCCATATCGCGTGTCGCCTGCTGAAAGTCGAGTAATTAATGATCAGGTTGACGATATGCTCCGACGCGATGTTATTCGGCCCTCGGACAGTCCATGGGCGTCTCCTGTTGTTCTTGTTGCGAAGAAAGACGGTTCTGTGCGGTTCTGTGTGGACTACAGACGGCTCAATAAGATCACTCGCAAGGATGTTTATCCACTGCCACGCATCGATGACGCGATTGACAGCCTTCATGGAGCCGATTTTTTTTCTTCTCTCGATCTGCGCTCGGGGTACTGGCAAGTACTCTTGGCTGACGACGCTCGACCAAAGACCGTCTTCATCACGCCAGACGGCTTGTACGAGTTCAACGTCATGCCGTTTGGTCTATGTAATGCACCCGCGACCTTTGAGCGCATGATGGACACCGTTCTGCGCAACTTGAAATGGTACACGTGCTTGTGTTACCTCGACGATGTCGTTGTCTTTGCTCCGGATTTCTCCACGCATCTCCAACGTCTGAAAGAAGTTTTCGCACGTGTGAGCAATGCCGGCTTGCAACTAAATCTGAAAAAGTGCCGCTTTGCAGCACGGCAACTCACCATACTGGGGTACGTCGTGTCCAAAAACGCCATTCTTCCTGATCCTGCCAAGCTTCAGGCCGTGGCCGAATTCCCCAAACCTGCATCTGTCAAAGAACTGCGTAGTTTCGTGGGCCTGTGCTCATACTTCCGACGCTTCATACGAAATTTTGCCACGATCATATCACCGCTGACGAAGCTCCTTGGAAGTAACGGGTCCTTCAATTCATGGTCATCCGAGTGCGACGACGCGTTCGCGAAGCTCCGCCATTTGTTGACGTCGCCTCCCATTCTACGCCACTACGACCCTACAGCCCCAACGGAGGTGCACACAGACGCCAGCCGTGTAGGCCTCGGCGCTGTCCTGGCGCAGCGAAAACCCGGATTCCCTGGATATGTCGTAGCATATGCAAGCCGTACGCTCACGAGAGCCGAGAAAAACTACACCGTCACGGAGAAAGAGTGCCTGGCGATCGTCTGGGCTCTTACAAAGTTTCGACCTTATTTGTATGGTCGCCCATTCGATGTCGTCACCGACCATCATGCACTATGCTGGCTTTCATCATTGAAGGATCGCTCAGGCCGTCTCGCCCGTTGGGCTCTTCGCTTACAAGACTACGACATCCGCGTGCTGTACCGCAACGGACGCCAGCATGCTGACGCCGACGCCCTCTCGCGCTCCCCTCTGCCTGAAGTTGATGTGCTCTGCTCAGTATCCACGGCTGCTGTTTCTGCCATTGATGTTGACATCATCGCTACCGAACAGCGAAAGGATAATTGGATCGGCACGCTCATCGACATGCTCTCTGATCCATCCGCAACGCCATCCACGCGTGCCTTGCGTCGTCAAGCTCGCCATTTCACCATCCGTGACGGCCTTCTACACCGACGCAATTACGACGCCGACGGCCGGCAGTGGTTACTCGTGATACCCCGCAGTCTGCGGTCAGAAATATGTGAATCCTTCCATTCAGATCCGCAATGCGCGAACTCTGGGGTATTCAAGACCTACCATCGCATTCGACAACGCTACTTTTGGCGCGGCATGTACCGCTATGTGCAGCAGTTCGTTCGCTCTTGCCTCACTTGCCAACGCCGTAAACCGTCAGCCCACATGTCGCACACCGGTCTGCAACCGTTACCTTGCCCTGACCGTCCCTTTGGGCGCGTAGGTATCGATTTGTATGGACCACTTCCTCTGACGTCGGCTGGTAACCGCTGGGCCATCGTTGCGGTTGATCATTTAACGCGATACGCCGAAACCGCCGCTCTCCCTGCGGCTACTGCGCGCGATGTTGCGTCCTTCCTGCTGCATCGATTTATACTGCGCCACGGACCACCCCAAGAGCTTCTCAGCGATCGAGGCCGTGTCTTCTTGTCGGAAGTCGTCGAAGCCATTCTGACGGAGTGCCATTCTGTCCACCGCAAAACTACTGCTTACCACCCACAGACGAATGGCCTCACCGAACGCTTTAACCACACCCTCGGCGACATGCTTTCTATGTACGTCGCTGCCAACCACACTAATTGGGATAATATACTGCCCTTCGTCACCTACGCCTACAACACCGCCCCTCAGAGCACGACTGGTTTTTCACCTTTCTACTTGCTGTACGGAAGGCACCCGTCGCACACCATGGACACGATACTCCCGTACACGCCGGATCCATCTGAGTGTACACCGATTTCCGAGACAGCCAGGCTTGCTCAAGAGTGTCGCGAGCTTGCCAAGACTTTTACAACGCAAGAGCAAGAGCGGCAGAAGAGTATTCGTGATGGCTCCACCACTTCTGAGCCCACGTTCCTTCCTGGTGCGCTTGTATGGCTTTCGATCCCGACATCTGCAGCTGGCCTCTCTTCCAAGCTATGTCCCAAATACGAAGGCCCCTACCGTGTCATCGAGCGCACCTCACCCGTCAACTATCTGATCGAACCCGTTGAACAATCTTCGGACATGCGCCGCCGTGGGCGAGACATCGTCAACGTGGAGCGCCTGAAGGCTTATTATGACCCGCTCATAGTAACGAGCTGTTAGGTCGCCAGGCGGCTCCCTCTTCGACCCCGGGGTGATTGTAGCGAAGCCTCCGAACGCTGAAATGGGTCGAACTCTTGAGTACCTTCTAGTGGGGCTACCCAACAAGGACGCCGCTCGCGCTGAGAGCCCGTGCTTGGCTGTGACTGTCGCCATTATATATTCTCGCTCGTTGCCGGCTAGTAAACGCCTTGACAATATATATATTGTTAAGGCGTTTATTAGCCGGTCCACAGTGAGCAAGCACAAAGCACAATGGCGACATTAACTGGGAGCTGGTATTTCAATACCCGCTGTCTGAAATCAGAGAGACTGCCACGTAAACCACGAGCATTCCACTGCATAACAAGCGTCTGCCGCATGCGATCTTCGAACATCGAGGCCATGTTCGCTTACTGAAGAACAACAAGAAGTGGCTCCAGCACCTCAAGCAACTCGACAGCAGCGTTAGCCGCCGAAGTGTTTACACCACTAAGGATCTTGCGCATTCAACCAATCAAATTTCTAAGCATACTTTCGATGTCATCATTATCCATCTTGTCGTCCTGCTCGCTGCGTTCAGCAGCATTATGCCTGGAAGGCGTACACGTGGGTCTTGATGGTAAAGAAGGCCACTCCGAAGTATTACGGGCCGGTGGCTGGTTGGCTTGTCCATTCGTTCGCTGTAAAGGTACGGAAGCACAGTCATCTTCATTTCTGGCCGGTAAAAGCAAGCGACGAGAAGGTGAAGTCTGGACGCTTGATGTCAGTTCTTCAACTCGGTTAGCACTGCTCCCTCGTTTGCGCCGGTGTCGTGAACGACGTATACTGTGCCGGAGAGCCCTTGCAGCTTCTCTGTACGTGGAGGGGTTCTTAACCATCTTCTTCATGATAGTTATTTGGTTCCTCATTTTAGGACAGTCGTTTGAGGTTGCGTCGTGGGTGCCCGTGCTATTAGGACAATTTGTGGCAGCGTTGCAGTTGCCATCGTCATGAGGTCCACCACATCGTTTGCAAGTTACCACACCCTTACAAACTGCATTGACATGCCCGAATTTCAAACATTTATGACACTGTAGAGGCCTCGGTACATAAGGGCGTACCGGATGACGCACATATCCAACCTTGACGTGATTAGGCAACGACTCGGACTCGAACGTTACTTTCACACAACTCGACCATCCAAAGCGGTGAAAACCAATTACACGAGCCGTCGAAGAAAGTAGTTTCTCGAGGCTTGAGTTTGTAATCTATTCGTCCACATCATAAATGACGCCTATGGTAGTTGCCTTGTCGTACGCGGAAAACGCGCGCACTGGAATGTGTACCAACTGCACAATTGCCTTTAGCGTGTCCAGTATAGCCTTTGAAGTAACCTCCACCGACAGGATGTTCTTGCGGGTATTTATACGTATTTCCTCAACCTGGCCAGGTGCGGTACGTTCGACATACTCCGACAAGCTTTTCCTATTTAGAGTGTTCAGGACGTGTGTCGTCGTTGTCAGCATGTACGAGATCGTGAAGGACCGCATGCTACTCGCCTTTTTCGGTGCCTGTCGACCGGTCGGCGACGTCCTTCTTATCTTTATGTTCAGTCGGCGGCTTGGAACAGGGGTGAAATCACTGTCCGAGGTCATGTCTTCGGTGGAAGAGCCATCAGAATTGTAACTGTGCACCAAGTTGGGGCCGAAGTGGTCACTCATATTGGACGCACCCTGATAAGACGATCCAGGGCCCGGAAGCTGGGCGGGGTTTTGATCCCCCATTTTATGGGACCACGTCCCCCAGTGTTCTTGCCTCAGAATGCAGAAGTCGCAGAGAAAATAAAGAAAACTTCGAGAGATGAATGCTGGAGCTGTTTATTGCGATCACTTCTTCTTCCTTCTCCCCTCACAAGAAAGAGTTCAGAAACAATCGTATACTTACTATTTATTCCTGAATTTATTTGACAAAATGGAGTGCGAAGGGTGTTTCAACGCATAAATAAACAGCGCGGATTTGCACTTTGTCCCACAGAGATCGTAGTGAACGCAATGTTTTCGCTCTATGTTTCATTTCTGAAGTTACGCATATATCGCAATATACTCTAAGATGTGGTTGGGTCAAAAGCGCCTTTTTTAACCCACGACATTCATTATGTGGCTTCTGACTCGTAGGTTTTTGATTCAAAACAGGCCATTGTAGCTGTATTTTGGTAGAAGAGAGGTGCCAGGGGCCTGTGTACTGTGCGATGTGAAAACGCAAAAAAAAAACATCGTATGGTCAGAATTTCTGGAGCCTTTCACTACTGCGTTTCTTATAGTCATATAATGGTTTCAGGAAGTATCAAATCCTCTGATATTATTGTTATCATCCCGTTATAATAACTTATACGTAGAGTTTAACGTCCCAAAACCACCATATGATTATGAGAGACACCGCAGTGGATGGCTTCAAAATTTCGACCACCTGGGGTTCTTTAACGTGCACACAAACGTGCCCCTTATATTGTCGCAGTACAACGCGAACAAAGTACAAGTACGCCTTGAGGCAGCGAAAGCAGCGTGTTCTCAACAGCTGAGCCACAAGATCTTCTTTGTTGTTGAGTCAAGCCAGAGGCCCACTACTTGGTGTCTGCTAAATCCCCACATCATCGTTGTCGTTCACACGCAGACACGGGTCATTTGCCTCCCTCTTAAAGAGCATCGACCCGATGCGAAGTCAATAATGCAGTTTTTTTTAAAGAAAAGTCTCACGCAATCACTCGCTGACGTAAGGCTTCATGCGCACTACGTGAACGAGTTCTGGATGGTGCTGGCGACGATTGGTACTACACGAACTGTCCGGAACAACTTCGTAAGTAACCTCACTCAGTTGTCGCAGCACTCGGTAAGGCCCAAAATATCTTCTTAAAAGCTTTTCGGAAAGTCCTCGTTTCCGTACGGGTGTCCAAACCCATACTTTGTCGCCAGTTTGGTAGACGACTTTTCTGCGGTGAGCATTGTAGCGGCCTGCATCGTACTCTTGTTGTTGGCGGATCCGTAAACGTGCAAGTTGCCTAGCTTCCTCCGCGCGTTCCGTAAACGTGTTGGCGTATGGGTCGATGCCGTCACCTTCGTGCGGTAGCATCGCATCTAACATAGTTCGTACTTCTCGTCCATGAACGAGGCTGAACGGGGTCAGGCGCGTCGTTTCTTGTTTTGCCGTATTGTACGCAAACGTTATGTACGGCAAGATTTCATCCCAGTTTTTGTGTTCAACGTCTACGTACATCGAAAGCATGTCTTCAATGGTTTTGTTTAGACGCTCTGTCAGCCCGTTCGTTTGTGGGTGGTAGGCGGTGGTCTTACGATGCGCTGTTCCACTCAGCATGAGGACGTGATCCAAAAGAGCTGCCATAAATGCGGCTCCTCTGTCTGTGATCACGACGGATGGTGCACCATGCCTCAGTACAATGTTCTCGATGAAAAATGTTGCCACCTCTGCTGCTGTACCTCTCTGGATAGCCTTTGTCTCGGCATAACGGGTCAGATAATCCGTCGCGACGATAACCCAGCGGTTCCCTGCTGTAGAAGTAGGCAGTGGGCCCAAAATGTCCATGCCGATCTGGTAGAATGGAGCTGTTGGGACCTGTACGGGTTGCAGGAGGCCAGCTGGTTTAGTCGGTGGTGACTTGCGTCGCTGGCAGTCGAGACAGGCACGGACGTGGTGCTTCACGGCTGTGGTTAGTCTCGGCCAGTAATACTTTTGCTGTATTCTGGCCAACGTTCTCGTGTAACCCAAATGGCCAGAGCTCACCTCGTTGTGGCATGCTTGGAGTACTTCGGTACGAAGGGCTGCTGGGATGACGAGCAGATAGGCAGATCCCGTCGGCGAAAAGTTTCTTTTGTAGAGTACTCCGTCCCGTAAACAAAATGATGACAACACTCTTGCGAAAACTCTTGGCGCCTTCTGAGATCTGCCATCCAAGTAGTTAATTAGGCCAAGCAACTCAGCGTCGTCACGTTGTTGCTGCGCAATGGCGGTCGTGTCGAGGACACCGAGAAATGCCATTTCCTCCTCTTCAGGTAGGGTTGCCGACTCAATGGGTGAACGGGACAGACAGTCGGCGTCCATATGTCGCTTGCCTGACTTGTGTACGACTACAATATCGAATTCTTGCAGCCTGAGACTCCAACGTGCTAATCGCCCGGTAGGGTCTTTTAGACTTGTTAACCAGCACAATGAGTGGTGGTCGCTAATTACTTTGAAGGGGCGGCCATATAAATACGGGCGAAATTTTAAAACCGCCCATACCACGGCGAGACATTCCTTCTCAGTTGTAGAGTAATTGGCCTCAGCACGTGTTAATGTTCTGCTTGCGTAAGCGATTACCCTCTCTGTGCCTTCTTGCTGCTGCACAAGCACAGCTCCCAGACCAACATTGCTCGCGTCTGTGTGAAGCATCGTCGGGGCTTCTTCATCGAAGTGGGCAAGCACTGGGGGCGTTTGAAGACGTTGACGCAGGTCATTAAAGGCAGCCTCCTGTTCTTCGTTCCACTCAAAGGCAACGTCGTCTCTTGTGAGACGAGTTAGTGGCGACGCGATGCGGGCAAAGTCTGCGATAAATCGGCGATAATAGGCACAAAGGCCCAGGAAGCGTCTGACAGCCTTCTTATTGGAGGGTACTGGGAACCGTGCGACAGCGGCAATTTTTCCAGGGTCGGGTCGGATGCCTGCGTTACTGACGACGTGACCGAGAAACTGAAGTTCGTGGAAACAGAAATGACACTTTTCCGGTTTCAATGTTAGGCCCCCAGACCGTATGGCACGTAACACCACTTCCAGCCTTTGGAGATGCTCGTCAAAAGTCGTTGAAAATACTACAACATCGTCCAGATAGACTAGGCACGTCTTCCACTTCAATCCCGAAAGTACCGTGTCCATAAGCCTTTGAAATGTCGCGGGCGCGGAGCACAAACCGAAAGGCAAGACTTTAAACTCGTATAAACCATCTGGCGTCACAAAAGCGGTTTTCTCTCGGTCTCTTGGGTCTACCTCGATCTGCCAGTATCCACTCCTCAAGTCCATGGAAGAAAAGTAGCGAGCGTGCCGAAGTCTGTCAAGGGAGTCATCAATACGTGGGAGCGGGTACACATCTTTTTTGGTCACCCGATTCAGCTTCCTGTAGTCCACGCAAAAACGCAGCGTGCCGTCCTTTTTCTTTACTAGCACTACAGGCGATGCCCAGGGGCTCTGTGACGGTTGAATTACATCATCTTCAAGCATTTTCGCGACTTGTTGTTGTATGGCTTCGCGTTCCTTTAAAGCTACACGATAAGGGTTCTGGTGAATAGGTCTCGCCGTGTCCTCGGTGATTATTCGATGCTTTGTCAAAGGTGTTCGACCAACTCGTGAGGTCGATGAAAAGCAGTCGTGGAATTCGGCTAGTAGCTGAAGAAGTCTCTGTCGGTCATCCTCTGACAGAGTGGGGCTAACATCAAGAACGGGTTCTGGTTCTTGATTAGGCGCTTCATCTAATACCGATAAAAATAAACTGCTTCGCATGTCTACGATATTGTCGTAAGAAGCGATAGCTGTGCCCTTCGGAAGGTGCCGGCGCTCAGTACTGAAGTTGGTCAAAAGTAAATTCGTGCGCCCACCAGTGAGACGGACGATACCTCGTGCGACCGAAATGCCATGGCTAAATAGCAGCGAGCCAATTTGGTCGGCAATGCCTTCGCCATCAAACGGTTCGTGCCCTTCCACCGAAACAAGAGTGCATGACCGTGGCGGGACGACCACATCATCATCAATTATACGTAAAGTGTTACGTATTGTGTCTGAACAGTCAACCAAACCAGGGCTGTTGCGGAACGTAATTGAACGGTCCGGGATGTTGATGACGGCACCATATTCTCTTAAGAAGTCCATCCCTATGATCAGGTCCTTGCAACATGAGGTGAGGATGACAAACGTCGCCACGAAAGAAGAGCTGCCGATGCCCAGTCTCGCTGTACACCTTCCGACAGGCATCAACAGCTGGCCGCCTGCTGTCCTCAGGTGAGGTCCCGTCCACGTAGTCTTCACTTTTTTTAGGCGCACGGCAAGGTTTTCACTTATGATAGAGAAGTCGGCACCGGTGTCAACTAAGGCTGTTACTTGCTGTCCGTCTACAAAAACGGTAAGATCTGTGGTCACAGTTTCGTCAACGTTACAACTAGTCGGCTTTACGGCGTCCTGTGGTAAGAGTAACGGGGGCCTTTTTTCGTCGCCTTGGCGGCCTGCAACCTCACCCCCGGAGGTCGCCGCCTTCAGTTTCCCCGGCGTGGACTTGGTGACCTCCTTCCGCTGGCGTCGGCTGTAGTGCGGTGGCGCGACGAAGGCGAATATGCCGGAGACGGAGAACGTGGTCGACGTCCCAAACCTGGCTGGTAATTAGGCTCACCGTCGTCATTGTTGGCTCGGCGGTTGTCAAAATGGAACCGAGACAAGGAAGGTCGTTGAGAATCAGCGTCCCGGCGTGGTGGGTAGTCGTCGTTGGGGCGTCGATCGTCAGACCATTGCCGAAGAGGTCGAAACGCGTCGGCGCGGTGCCAGCAATGACGAGACATGTGGCCGACACCTCCGCAAGTAAAACAAAGCGGACGTCTATCCACCGTGCGCCATACGTCTGTTTTACGAAGCTGTGGACGTCTCAACGGCTCATAATGTTGTAAATGCCGTGTCTCGTTGGGAGACGGCTCTTCGTACGGCAGCATTTCATACGGTGGCACGACGGAAGGGCGCCGCGGTGTGTTCTTGCGGTGGCGACCAAGGAACGGCTGTCGATGGCTGGCGGTACGACGGCGGAACGGGCGGCGGGCGGCGAAGCGCGGCTGCGTAGCTCATAGGTCGCTGATCGTGAGTAGAATCAGCTGCCGAAAACGCTTGGCGTATTTCTTCGCGGACGACTTCAGCGACAGACGCCGTGGGTGGTTCCGTGACCAGAGTCCGCAGCTTCAGCAGCTCTTTGCGAACAATCTCTCGTATTAAGTCGCGCAACGAGCTTTGATTGTCAGATGTCGTTGCGGCGACTTGCATGTGGGCGTTGCTGGACAAGCGATCGTATTGTCGGCATCGCAGGTGAAGCGCCCGTTCGATAGCTGTTGCTTCTTTGATGAAGTCTGTCACGGTGCTTGGCGGGTTCCGCAAAAGTCCGGCGAACAATTGCTCTTTAACGCCGCGCATGAGGTAGCGCAGCTTTTTGTCGTCGGTCATGTGCGGGTCAGCTTTACGGAAGAGACGGACCATGTCCTCTGTGAACAATGCGACCGTTTCATTGGGTTTCTGAACGCGTAGCTCGAGTAAATGCTGCGCACGTTCGCGCCGGTCGACATCGGCAAATGTGTCAATCATCGCTCTTTTAAAGTCACTCCATGTTGACAAACTGCCTTCTCTGTTCTCGTACCAAGTACGAGCACTGTCGTCGAGATAGAAACAGGCGCGGGAAAGCCTTTGTTCAAGAGACCACTGGTTGGTGTTGGCGACACGTTCATAGTGATCAAGCCATTCTTCGACGTCTTCATGTGCTCCACCACCAAAGCGATCAGGCACCAGCGGTGAAAAAAGGGTTACCTGAGATGGGGTCGGCAAACTACTGTCTCGTAGTAAGTGTTGTGGGCTGGCGGTGGCCATTGGTAGATGTGAGCGGTGCGTCGTAGAGTGTTCCTGTGAGAGGGTGAACTCTGGAAGGAGGCCTCGCAAGCGACGACTGAAGCGATGCACGGGAGTGTCGACAAGAGCTTCTGGGCTGGATGAACGGCTCCCCGTGGGAGTGTGGAGCATCAGGCGGGGTCGCGGGCCAGCACCTCCACCAGTGTCGCAGTACAACGCGAACAAAGTACAAGTACGCCTTGAGGCAGCGAAAGCAGCGTGTTCTCAACAGCTGAGCCACAAGATCTTCTTTGTTGTTGAGTCAAGCCAGAGGCCCACTACTTGGTGTCTGCTAAATCCCCACATCATCGTTTTCGTTCACACGCAGACACGGGTCAATATTATTACATTACTACATTATTAGTCATCTGGCTTGCTTGCATTTTGAAAACTAGGCACACGTTTCCTACCATAAATACTATTGTCACCTTGATAACGCGCATGATCTATATGTGGGGTTTAACGTCCCGAATCCAGATAATGCACATGGCATTCGTGACTAGGGAATTCGAGGCACGCTTCGGTAATGCAACGCAAGCAAGATAAATGCTGAATATTACGCTGGGACAGAAAAACTGCGTTCCTTTTCTTCTTTTTTAACACAAAGTGGTTTTATGTCGGGGTCTCTTTGAGCCTCGCTGACGCATTTCCGTCCGGTAATAGAAAAACGTTGCAAAACATAATCTAACATATTCTATAAAAAAGAAACACGCCGCAAAGTTTACGTCGTGATGCGTCGATTCATCGACCTCTCTATCAGCAACGCGCGCCGCTATTCACTAGGCCACGAAACGTACGTTGCCGAACATGCCAATGACAAGCCATTTATACACAACATATTGCCACCTAATATGCTTGGGTGAGATCCGGCAGTGGGAGAAGACAAAGACGATCTGTCTGAGCTGCTGCTTGGCTAGTCGACTCAACGAACCCAATAAACCAAGTTTGTCTTAAGCAACGTGACAAGACTGGTGGAGGTGCTGGGTACGACGTCTCACGATCCACCCGATGCCCAAGACCCCGTCCAGCAGCCGGAACACAAGCCCTGCACCCGTGGACACTCCTGTTCACAGAGTAAGCCGCCGCCAACGAGGCCTACCACCAGAGACGCCAACCACTGACGCAGCGACTATGACTTCGACACAAGATCCCGTGCAAGCTCCGACGCCTTCCACGCCGATTTACTGCACCGTCCAGAACCCGCTCATGCCTAGCCCCTTTCATGGAGAGCAGCATGAAGATGTTGACGACTGGCTGAGTGAGTTCGAACGTGTCGCAGCGATAAATTACTGGGATGATGCCGCGAAGCTCCGGAACGTGTACACTTGCCTGAAGGACGGTGCCAAGACGTGGTTTTTGAACAGGGATGATGTTCTGACATCTTGGCGCGAGTTCCAGCGTCGCCTTCTGGAGACCTACAGGAGTCCCGACCGCCGCGAACGAGCGGAGCGTGCACTACAATCGCGCATCCAGATGCCAAACGAGACCGTCTCGATGTACGTTGAGGACATGACACGGCTTTTTAAGCGAGCGGATCCTGCTATGGCAGAAGAAAAAAAGTTGCGCCACCTCATGCGGGGTGTGAAGGAACAACTTTTTGCTGGTTTGGTACGTAGTCCCCCTAAGAGTGTTGCTGAGTTCCTTACTGAAGCGGCAACAATGGAGCAAGTACTGCACCAACGGTCTGCCCTGTTTGACCGTCAAGTGAATGCTGCCTCAACCCCCGAAATTTTCACCACCCCTGGGAGCAAGAGCCCCGAATGGATTCGCGAGATCATCCGATCTGTCGTCCGGGAAGAAATGGAAAAGATGTACGGGACAAGACCAATCGATGTTGGTTCTATCACCAGTGTCATCCGTGACGAGGTCCAACAGATGTTGCACGCCCATCGTTTTCCGCTGATGTCGGTTGATCCGGGAGCGGCTCCTGTGTCTACTGACAGTCGCCGTCGTACGTACGCGGAAGCCTTGCAATCTGCCACGCCTCGTTCTGGTCAAGGAGTCCCGACCCAGCCAGTGCCGCACGTCCCGATCCAGACAGTGCCGCACGTTCCGCTTCAGACAGTTCCATACGTCCCGATCCAGACAATGATGCCGTCAGTCGCGATTCAGTCGGCGCACGCTGGTTTGGGCATCGATGGTCGCCGTGCACCGACGCGCAAGTCTGATCTCTGGCGTACGCCGGACAGACGACCCCTCTGCTATCATTGCGGTGAGGCTGGTCACATTTACCGCGAATGCCCATACCGGCAACTTGGCCTGCGTGGATTTTCCGTCAATTCACCTCGTCCCCAAATCGGTCAAAGGCCGAGGGACATCGAAGAGTATCTCGCGCAACAGCGTGCACCCTTTACACGACGTCAATCACGGTCACCATCTCCGAGGAGACCCGCAGCCACTGGGTCACGTTTCGATGTGACGGCACGGGAACGCTCTCCAAGCCCCCGTCGGGAAAACTGAAGGCAGCGGCCTTCGGGGGCAAGGTCGCTGGGACTCAAAGTGCGGAAGACCTCCCATCGATGCTTGCACGCAACACGGAAGACAGTCAACCAGAGAATAATCGCAGTACCGAAGAAACGCCGAAATCCACATCTGAACCCAGTGACCACGTGTCACTTGACATACCTGTGCTGATTGACGGTTTTCAGGTCAATGCATTGATAGACACTGGTGCAGACTATTCGATTATCAGCGGGAGGCTAGCAAAAGATCTCAGGAAAGTGATTACGCCGTGGAATGAAACGCGAATTCGAACTGCTGGAGGACACGTTGTCACACCACTGGGTCGCTGTACGGCAAGAGTTAAAATTCGTGCGTCAACGTTTGTGCTCAGCTGCCTCGTTCTGCGCGACTGTTCACGTCAGCTGATTATCGGCATGGACTTCCTTCGGGAATACGGTGCCATCATAAATCTTCGTGAACGCATCGTGACCTTCTCGACTCAAGGCGCAACAGATCGAGACGCTGATAACTGCCGTAGACCTGCGCTGCGTGTTGCTGACGACAGTGTGACGCTGCCGCCCCGAGCGACTGTTCCCATCGAAGTCATTTGTAAAGACCTCCGGGACGGTGACGTGGTGGCTGAAAGTAACCTATCACTTCTGCTACTCCAAGGTGTATGTGCTGCCCGAAGTGTTGTGCGTGTCCGTAACGGGCAGTCACAAATACTAGTTACAAACTTCAACTACGAGCACCGGCATCTTTTCCGCGGAACCACCGTAGCCTATGGAGACCCTGTTGCCGACGTCACGGAGTGCTTCGCGTCCGAGGAAACGCATGAGGATGAAGAATTCCTAGACCACATCGACATTAATTCGACGCTGTCAGACAAGAGAAAGGCTGCACTTCATGACCTTTTAAAGGAGTTTCGGTCTTGCTTCGCCTCTTCCTCCAAAGTGCATCAAACACACCTCGCCAAGCATCGAATTATTACCGACGATGACGTCCGCCCCATCCGGCAGCAGCCTTATCGCGTTTCTTCCAAAGAACGTGCGGCTATTCAGACACAAGTGAAAGATATGCTCGATGACGGGATTATTCAACCATCCAGCAGCCCTTGGTCCTCGCCAGTCGTTTTAGTGAAGAAAAAAGACGGAATGCTGCGATTTTGTATTGACTACAGGAAGCTTAATAGCGTCACGAAAAAAGACGTTTACCCGCTTCCACGGGTCGACGACTCTCTCGACAGATTACGACGCGCGAAGTATTTTTCGTCCATCGATCTAAAGAGTGGCTATTGGCAAATTGAAGTGGATGAACGAGACCGAGAAAAAACTGCGTTTGTGACTCCAGACGGACTTTACGAATTCCGTGTTCTTCCCTTCGGCCTCTGTTCTGCCCCAGCCACGTTTCAGAGGATGATGGACACAGTTCTCGCTGGCTTGAAGTGGCAAAGCTGCCTTGTCTATCTCGATGATGTGGTCATCTTTTCCGAGAGCTTCGAAGAACATCTGAAGCGTCTGAGAAAGGTTCTGGACGCCATTCGCACAGCCAAACTCACGCTGAAACCCCAAAAATGCCATTTCGGCTACGAAGAGCTGAAATTTCTGGGGCATGTCATTAGTGCGGATGGAGTGCGACCTGATCCAGACAAAACTGCTGCTGTCGCCGCCTTCCCTGTTCCATCAGATAAAAGAGCAGTACGCCGTTTCCTCGGCTTGTGCGCGTATTATCGCCGATTTATCGCCAACTTCTCGAAGATAGCTGAACCTCTTACGCGACTCACTCGGGATGACGTGCCTTTTACTTGGAGCGCAGAACAAGATGCAGCGTTCACAGAGCTACGGCGGAGAATGCAAACAGCCCCTGTTCTTGCCCATTTTGATGAGGACGCTGCTACAGAAATTCATACAGATGCCAGCAACGTCGGACTTGGCGCTGTCCTTGTACAACGACACGGTGGCGTTGAACATGTAATAGCTTACGCCAGTCGTACTCTTTCTCGAGCCGAGACCAACTATTCTACATCGGAAAAAGAATGCCTCGCAGTTGTGTGGGCGACGACCAAGTTTCGGCCTTACCTCTACGGTCGTCCCTTCAAAGTGGTGACTGATCACCACTCGCTCTGCTGGCTGGCAAATCTCAGAGATCCATCCGGCCGTCTCGCTCGGTGGAGTTTGCGTTTGCAGGAGTTCGATATTACGATTGTGTACAGGTCAGGGCGCAAACATGAAGATGCGGACGCGCTTTCTCGAGCGCCTGTGGGGCACGCTGTCAGGGGCTCCGAGGATGAAGATGCCTTTCTCGGAGCAGTCAGCGATTCCGAATTTATGTCAAAACAGCGGGCAGACGACGAATTACGCCCAGCTATTGATTCCCTGGAAGGCCGGAACTCTCAAGTCCCTCGACACATTGCTCGCGAACTGTCCTCTTTTTGTCTAAGAAGAGGCATTCTTTACAAGAAAAACGCCCGTGGTAGCGACAAAGCCTTCCTACTCGTTGTTCCTACCGAAATGCGGGACGAGATCCTCCTTGCGTGCCACGACGAGCCCACGTCAGGACATTTGGGCTATTCGCGAACACTCGCCAGAGTACGCCAACAGTATTACTGGCCGCGACTATCAACAAGTGTACATCGTTACGTGAAAGGCTGCCGTGAGTGCCAGCGTCGCAAGACTCCGCCTGTGAGACCCTCAGGCCTGCTCCAGCCGATAGCACCACCACAGACACCGTTTGACCTCGTGGGAATGGACCTTCTTGGACCCTTCCCTTTGTCGTCCTCTGGGAACAAATGGATTATAGTTGCGACAGATTATCTCACTCGGTATGCTGAAACAAAAGCGTTACCCCGTGGCACATCCTCTGAAGTCGCGCAGTTCTTCGTGCACCAAATCGTCCTACGGCATGGTGCCCCGTCGTGCGTGATTACGGACAGAGGGACGTCATTTACAGCACGAATGATGGAGGACATTTTTAAATTGAGCTGCACAACTCATCGAAAAACGACGGCTTATCACCCGCAATCGAATGGATTGACAGAGAGGCTTAACAAGACCATAGCGGACATGCTGTCAATGTACGTTGACGTACAACACAAAACCTGGGACGAAATTCTTCCATACATCACGTTTGCATACAATACGGCAACGCAAGAAACAACGCGATTTCCGCCTTTCCGACTCGTTTACGGACGCAACGTGCGAACCATGCTCGATGCTATGCTTCCGTGTGACCAAAGCAATGAAATCGCTCCAGACGCTGAGGAATACACTCAATACGCCGAAGAAGCTCGTCAGCTAGCCCGCATAAACACCAGTCACCAACAAGATGAAGACGCACGACGTTACAACCTCCGCCATCGAAACGTCACCTACCACCCTGGGGACCGTGTGTGGGTATGGACCCCTGTCCGGCGTCCAGGCTTATCCGAAAAACTCCTAAGTCGTTATTTTGGACCGTACAAGGTTCTTAGACGTGTCACCGATCTTACCTACGAGGTATTTCCGGACGGCGCAGCGTCTTCTCGTCGACAGCTTCGGCCCGAAACCGTGCATGTCGTTAGGCTGAAGCCCTACTTCACACAGTAGCCCTTGTGGTTCATGTGTTGCGACATGCCGTGACATTGTGCTGCTGCTGCTGCTGCTGTTCATGTTCTCCTGTGTTTTTATGCCTTTTGTTTTTGCGCTTGGCGCAAGCATTGGCGAAATTCCCTCATTTGCGCTGCGAGTACTGGCACTCTTCCTCTTTTGGTTCTCTGTATCTGCGTGTGTATGCCTTCATTTTTTTTTCGTTACGAGCATCGAGTCGATGCTTTCAAAGGGGGGACTAATGCCACCTAATATGCTTGGGTGAGATCCGGCAGTGGGAGAAGACAAAGACGATCTGTCTGAGCTGCTGCTTGGCTAGTCGACTCAACGAACCCAATAAACGAAGTTTGTCTTAAGCAACGTGACAATATACCGTATATCGGTCATCAGAGCTCTCACTTCATCGTGCTATTGTCATCAGTAGCGAGTTGTTGCGATCGCTTCGTGTTGGGCGCGCTCTCGAGGTCGTCGCCTCTAGCGTTTCTTAAAGTGCCGCCTCCACAGAGCACGGCCGCGCTTGAAAACTGAGCACGCTTCTCACACCCGAAGAAGTGAGGAATGTGACTGTTCGCGCTTGTCTGGTCTATACTTGTGCGTTCGTATGGTGCATTTTTTTCTGGTTGAGCAGGACGCTTCTAAAGTCGATCTGTAACAGTCATTAGTCCGCACTCGTCTTGTGTATCCCCATTTCGAGCGAGCTTTCGACTTGAGGTGCGCACTGAAAAGTTTTGAGGTGGTTGTCGTTTTAGCGTGAATTCGCAAGTTGTAGCTGTAGAGATAATTTCTTCGCCCTTGTGGCAAAACAATGCACCATAAGCACTCAACTGCCTTTGTGAAGGCGCGCTTCACTTTCTTGTTATAACGATTTCGAAAAAGAGAGATCAGTCCCGTTTTTTTTGCTTTTTTACTATATACGCCAACAGCCTATTCTAAAACATCTAGTAGCTCGTCCGGTGCTACGAAGCAGCAGATATGTGTATAAATATGCACCCACCAGCGCCGTCTTCCTAGTGTAGTCGAGCGTTGGTGCCTCCAGGTGCTGAACCACAGGTGCATCATGCATCGGGAAGGTGGTGTAAACGCCCGAGTCGCCAACTGCTGTCCGCACTTGTGGTTCTGCGTCGTCACTGTTGGGTCCAGTCTACCGTAGCACCACGCTACGTGGAAGGCTTCGGATAGAGGAGTCCAGACCACCTCTGTCGATCGGGGCTGAACTCCTGGTGTGCTGCTGATGTGGGGAAGCTAGGATATTGCGTTGGTGGTCTAGTGTTAGGCGGTAATCAGAACAAGATAACAAGTGGGTCTTGCTCTGTGAAATGTATATAAACGGACGCTTAAATTCGTCTATCAAAACATGTTTGAAACATCATCGTTGCTTGCATGAAAACTAGGTGCTATAAAGGAGCAAGAAGGCACATTTATTGGTAGTTATGCACGACACGCACTATACGAAACACGCAGTGGTGGGGGCTACAAAACTACCCATCTAAATGCATCTGCGGTTAAGAGAAATCTGTATCGGGCCCTCATAATGCGTAATGCCAAATTAAAAGCCCAACTATCTAGATAAGAAAGATATACACATGAGCTGAAAACCGCAAAAGTTTCTCGACTTATAGCAATAGCAAACACCTCAACTGATTGAGTCATTTTGGAAGCTACTTGCAACCTGCAGTATAATCTGCAAAGGTAAGCTTACATCAAATGTTAGCAGCAAAAGAAAGCGTCAAGAATTTTATGCGGAAGTGGCCAAACCGGTATGCGAGTAACCACATAAATGCTGCTACTGCATGTCAACACATTGAGTGGTTTGGGGAGCTAATTGATCATCCACCGTAAAATGCGCCAATGTAAGCTAAAAAGAAGTGGTAGTGGCCAAAAAAAATCGGCATAGAGTTCATGTCCAAAGTGACCAAAACGGCATGAGAGTCACCGCATAAATGCTGCTGCTGCAGAATACAACATAATTTAATTTATCGCTGCGATTTCTATAGGCGTTGTTGTCAATCTAAAGGTGCAAAAAAGCATGTGGTTCACACAGGCTGTGAATCCACATACTGCGATTTTCAGTGGTAGCTACCACACAACCAAACCATTTGTTTGAAATAACGCATAAACAGCCGACAGTTTTTTTTTTCAATGCACGCACTCGCCTGTCATAACTATTGGAACTCCTGTGGATTCTGATGAACAGGTTAGAAACGCGACTACCATTGTGAAGACACGAAGTTTGATGACACAATTTATGTTTAAACTGAATTGTTTTGGTCTCGATATGTTTCAAGGTGAGTGTGAATGCTCAGGGAGTTTTGCGAGACAATGAATGCTTCATGCATGCGCATTTAAATGAGAAACCAACAGCGTCGACTAGCTAAAACAGGAGACTAGAAAATGGCGTCTTACCATGGTGGTGTCCAGCGTTGTTCTAGAACGAGCAGATGATAACGATACTGATGATCCTTTATACTCTGGCGCACACCCACAAAGGGGATCGGCCAAGCACTGGGCGGTAGGATCTTAAGTAAAAGGCTTATGGTTTTTCAAACACAACGTAATTTTGGACTGAATAATATATATATATATATATATATATATATATATATATATATATATATTATTTATATATATATATATATATAAAGAAAAGCCGAAAATTGAAAAAGGAGTATATCTTAGCAGGGAGCGATGCAGGCTATCAGATGCGATTTGAGACAGAGGTAATAGTGGGTCTCAAACGGATGATATATATATATATATATATATATATATATATATATATATATATAGGCAGTTTAACATGGCAATCGCTTTGTTTCAATTATGTATTGAAATACCGCAGAGCAGACGTCCCTGTGGCTATAACCGAATTTAATGCTGCCAAGCCACAAAATTACTGCCACATTTATTTCTAATCCCAATTTTTCAAGTGGAGCTACCAGCTACCTTTTCTGCTGATGAGAATATCGGCGACAGAACAAAAAGAAACGATCTATCGTTTCCATTTCTTCGCAAGTCTTACATAAAGGTGACGCCTTTAGACCAACTTTAAGCAAATAATTCAGTTGTGGAATTCTGCAACGCAATCTTGTAAAGTGACTTCCAAGTGTCGTGTTAAGCACCACTGTCTATTCCAGCGGCATCTTACATGTGCGAAATCTCGATATTTATCCAATGAGTAGCAGTTGTATTCATGCAAACAGAGGTTTCTAAACCTTATTGCTGTCGCGTAAGCCGTATCAGGCAAAATTGGGATAAGGGGACCGCTATGAGATACTGTGGCTAGTCCATCCGCCATCTCATTGAGATATATGCCACGATGGCCTGGTGCCCATAAGAGCTGCAGTGTTTTTCAAGTTTGTCGGTATGAGTGTTCGAAACATGTGCATAAGTGATAAGTTGGCTCCTGAAGAC
>WOVY01006898.1:0-17673 GCA_013436015.1 Rhipicephalus annulatus | reverse complement strand
TCAATGAGCTAGCCTGAGAGGGAAAGTACAGGAATCAGAGTGTCACTGCAGAACCAGGTACTCTGCTCCTGCGAGGAAACAACCTTAGCGTAGATACAATGAATGATAATCTGACGAGTATCATCACGGAGTGTGCAGTGGAAGTTGGAAGCAGGGTAGCTAGAACAGGACACCGGCAAGCTTTCCCAGGAAACGAAGAACCTAATTAAGAAGCGTCAATCATGAAAGTGTCAAGTGCAACAGACAAAATAGAACTGGCAGAGCTTTCGAAGTTGATTGATAGACGTAAAGTATACGATGTAAGAAGGTATAACATGGAGAGAATTGAGCACGCTCTGAAAAACGGAGAAGCGTCAAAGCAGTGAAGAGGAAACTTGGGATAGGCAAAAGGCGGATGTATGCACTAAGGGACAAAGAAGGCAAAATAACTACCAATATGGATAGGATAGTTCAAATAGCGGAGGAGTTTTACAGAGATTTGTACAGTAGCCGAGACAACCACGACCCTAATACTATAAGAACTAGCAGTAACCCAGACGACACCCCACCGGTAATAATAGAAGAAGTCAGAAAAGCTTTGGAGAGCATGCACAGAGGCAAAGCTGCTGGTGAGGATCGGGTAACATCTGATCTGCTGAAAGATGGAGTACAGATTGTGTTAGAAAAACTAGCCACTCTATTTACGAGGTGTCTCCTGACGGGAAAAGTACCAGAGTCTTGGAAGAACACTAACATCATCTTAATACATAAGAAAGGAGATGACAAGGACTTGAAGAATTACAGGCCGATCAGCTTGCTCTCTGTGGTATACAAGCTATTTACAAAGGTAATTGCTAGCAGAGTAAAGAAACATCAGAATTCAATCAACCAAAAGAACAAGCAGGATTTAGAACAGGCTACTCAACAATTGACCACATTCATACTATCAATCAGGTAATAGAGAAATGCTCAGAGTATAACCAACCACTATACATAGCCTTCAAAGATTAAGAGAAGGCTTTTGATTCAGTAGAAATATCAGCCGTCATGCAGACACTGCGGAATCAGGGCGTAGATGAAGTAT
This sequence comes from Rhipicephalus annulatus, assembly GCA_013436015.1. Classification (NCBI taxonomy): domain Eukaryota; kingdom Metazoa; phylum Arthropoda; class Arachnida; order Ixodida; family Ixodidae; genus Rhipicephalus; species Rhipicephalus annulatus. Next base: position 16,610 of record WOVY01006898.1, on the reverse strand, counting down.
ATATAAACATTCTGGAAGAAATCTACAGGGGATCAACTGCTACCATAGTGCTTCATAAAGAAAGCAACGGAATACCAATAAAGAAGGGTGTAAGGCAGGGGGACACAATCTCCCCAACGCTATTCACTGTGTGCTTACAGCACGTTTTCAGAAGCCTAGAATGGGAACAGTTAGGGATAAGAGTTATTGGAGAGTACCTCAGTAACCTGCGCTTCGCCGATGACATTGCATTGCTGAGTAACTCGGGGGACGAATTGCAACTCATGATTACGGAGTTAGACAAGGAGAGCAGAAAGGTGGGTATTAAAATCAATCTGCAGAAAACGAAAGTAATGTACAACAACCTCGGAAAGGAGCAGCGCTTTGCGATAGGTAATAGTGCACTTGAAGTTGTAAAAGACTATGTCTACTTAGGGCAGGTAATAACCGCAGAGCATAACCACGAGATTGAAGTAACTAGAAGAATAAGAATGGGGTGGAGCACATTCGGCAGGCACTCTCAAATTATGACAAGTAGATTGCCACTGTCCCTCAAGAGGAAGGTATATAACAGCTGTATCTTGCCGGTACTTAGCTACGGAGCAGAAACCTGGAGACTCACAAAGAGGGTTCAACTTAAATTGAGGACGACGCAGCGAGCAACGGAAAGAAAAATGGTAGGTGCAACTTTAAGAGACAAGAAAGAGAGCAGAGTGGATTAGGGGACAAACGGGAGTTAAGGATATCATAGCTGCAATAAAGAAGAGGAAATGGACATGGGCCGGGCATTGTAGCACGTAGACAGGATAACCGCTGGTCATTAAGGGTCACCAACTAGATTGCCAACGAAGGGAAGCGGGGTAGGGGGAGACAGAAGGGTAGGTGGGCAGATGAGATTAAGCAGTTTGCGGGTATAAATTGGCAACAGCACGCACAGGACCGGGTTAACTGACGGAACATGGGGGAGGCCATGGTCCTGCAGTGGACGTAGACAAGCTGATGATGATGATGATGAGATGATGATGATGATGATGAACTTTCCAACTATTCAACGTGGTAAATCGACAGGCGCAACCTCATAATCAAACAAGAGCTCACTTGTATCAAATCACAAAAAACTTTCGATGTATTTGCTCGATAATATAAGTATGTATACAACAGTAGTAGTACATTTTTCATGCTCAAACGTACCATAGAGTTGGTTGGCAATCGCAGAGGCATCACATCTGATGGGCTTAAAAACATGCACACGTTATAGTACTGCGGTGAATTATAGTACCAGTGAAATTTATCTCTGCAAGGGCAACTCACCGATGGCAGTAGTTAGTAGCCATTGGTGTCATGAGAAACCAAGTGTGCTCTACGGTCAGCAGGCAAAGGACATCTGCAGAATGGAAGCTGCTGATGATAGCAATGAAGGGCTGGCCTGGCGTGCACGTCCATTGATATAGTGTAAAAACTGGCCATGTCCGGCTGTTGTCAAGGCTCTAGTGCCATGCAAAACGATGGCCAGATGAACTCGGAAAACTGTAATTAGGTGGTATTGGCCCTACAACTTCGTCCAAAGCTAGGCACCGGTGAAATATTTGCTCTTTCTGGGGGCTGGAGGGAAGCTTGACGTTCACGGGCTCTCGCTGCCACATAGAACTCCCAATTTTTTACCGAAGAACAATCTAAGCGTCGCTGCCAAAGTAACAATATCCACAACAGAATGTAGCATCTCACAGCTTTGGTTGATCACATCACAGCGCTATGACTATGGTTATCACAAAAAGGAGAAGTGACGACTTAAAAACAAAAGCGCGGAACTTCCCCACCACAACTTCGCAGGACAAAGCAGTTATCAACGCTGTCTTTCAGTTTTCGGTTACACGAGCACAGCTTGTTCACAAGTCTTGGAATGTCAACACAGCACCACTGTTCACAACAAACATTGTTTCACTCCCGAACAGTACATTGCTCTCAAGTAAATAGAAGCGTACGGGCTAACTAGTGGCGAAGCAACAACCGAACAGAGCGCGTAGTTCATACTTTTCCGTACGTAGTTGGGGGTCACTCAAGTAACGTGCCAAAACGCTGTCACTCTGAAATGTCGCACAGCACACAACAGAGAGACTGCAAAGTCAAGCGAACAAACTGTTACCGGCACACAAACACACATTGCAGGCTTCTCGAGTGCTAGTTGCCGTCGATAGACCGGCGCCGATCCCCGCTTGATAACCACACCGACGCACAGGCTTCGCGGCGGTTCACCATACATCATTGCACTGCCGCAGCTTTCCGCACAGCTTACACGCACGGAAAGAGCTGCCATAAATCGAACGCTGAAGTAATTCATGCGAGAAGCGTTTGCTGTAGGTCGCACCGACCGATATGCTGTTTACGACGGCATGTTGTTTTCGACAACTGCGCAGCACATAACAGAGCTCTTAGAAAGTACTTGAGCAATTTTCATGGCGTGACAAAATTTGCTCTTATGTTCGAGGGGGGTGATATGACGAACACGACAGGCGTGCCAGATGAAAGAAGTGTTTTGGCAACGTCACTGAGTGAGCTGATGTTGAGGGTATTGCTTCACACCCAATCACAAGGTGTGCCTGTCGGCCTAGCTGTCGTCTGCTCGCGTTTGTCATCTGCTTCGATTAGAGCATGCGACAGGGGATTCGCCTTCGCAGCGCTAATATTCTCAGGTCAAGTGGTCGCTGCGTCGCACAAAATACATGTCAGTGGCTCTCTCTACCTTTGAATGATGTTCGTGCGCCAAGTTAAACGGCTGGTAATTGACGCAGGGATGAATTCAGCCAAAGTGTGCTCCAGGATTGTGAGAGTTTGCATATTTCTGGTGTCATACAAAGTTACTAGGGTCATTTTATTCCGACTGTTTGCCATATTATCACGGTCCGTATCGGTTTTTGAACAGTGCAGGTGAAAATGCATGATTTGTTTGTAGTTCCATGCGTAATCACACACACCCCTAATACGCTTCGGTTTACAAAGTACGCGCCGTTCCAGATCGTCCCAAAGTGTATCGACAGCTGTATTTCAGGAATCACACCTATTGGAGAGTTAGATCCAATGGAAGTACATTAGAGGGCAAGCTTTATGAACGACTCACTACAAAGTTCCTCTCATTTTTATTTCCAATAGCGTGCAAGGAATGTGCTCTCATTAACCTCTCTGGTTGTGATTTTCAACAATGAGGCAAAGATCTCGAGTCGCACTTTTAATTGGATGAGATGGGGTGCAACACAACAACATAACAAATAAGGTTGATCCTATGCCATGCCGCGTTCGAATGCACCGACCATTCACGTATCACATTGGTTTTCATCCAACCAGAAATCTTTACATGCATAATTTTACGCCATTGACGCCCTATAGAATTCTTCAATTACTGCGACTTCGAACTTATTGGACGATGGTGGTTGTCAACACCATCCACTGCGTACAAGGGAAACAACACACAAACTCAAAGCGCCGAAAGAAATAAAAATGCACCAGCAGTCATCAGGCAGCCTTTCATGGGCGTGAATTAACTCAAAACCAGCCAGGGCCCCAAAGTATACCGCTGCGGTGGTAGGTTCTAAGTAGCCACATTGTTCCTAAGAGCGGTCCGGACCACTCTTAGGGTTTTCCATCAGCCACGCTGTTTTTACGCACAATTGTGCTTCGTGAATCCACTTACGAGCACTTTTCGGTGATGTAAGCAAATATAGCAACTCTGTCACCATCGCTGACATGTTTCCGGGCACAGTCACAGCGCGCTTTATTTCAGCGGCCGATGTGACAACGATGGCCTCTTACGACTTTTTTTTTCGTTTCGTGAATCGACTTACGCAACAAACTTCTCTTGCGCAAAAATGTTTTCGTAAGTGATTTTTGTGAATCCGGCCCCTGGTTACCCCAGGCCTACAGAACTGCCCACCACACGCTGATTGGCAATCGCAGAGGCCTGGATTTGCAAGTCCCTTTCGGGGAATCATTCGCAAGCTCTTAACACCAATTGTCGCTTTATCGGCACTTGTTATTTCGCTTTTATTGCCCAGCAAAATTATGACATATGCATCGTAGACGTAAGTGCGCATGACCACACCACCTACCTCAAAACGATTCATTCTGAGCATGCGCAAATTGTGCTTCAGCTGGTCAAAAAAAAACATTCGCGGCTCTGCAACAAGTGCTCTTTATACTCTTCATTGTTTGGGCTGAGCTCGTGCAAGCACTTCACGTGGAGATAAAAAACAGGAACACGATACCTTCACGCAAACATGATCATACCGGACAGCAACTGCTTCTCATGTAAAAGTGGAAGGCATAAACGGTAAGTCACACGTCAATCCCGTCAACCCATGTCTCACCGGAAGCACGAAGACGCTGTGACACTGTCGTGCGAACCCTATTTTCTAGTGAGTTAGGAAGCAGATGACCCGCAGGTCACGGGTTTGAATCCCGGTTACGGCGGCTGCATTTCTGATGGAGGTGGAAATGTTGTAGGCCTGTGTGCTCAGATTTGGGTGCACGTTAAACAACCCCAGGTGGTCAAAATTTCCGAAACCCTCCACTACGGCGTCTCTCATAATCATGTGGTGGTTTTGAAACGTTAAAACCCAGATATCAAAGAATCAGGAAGCAGAAGACGATGATGGTTTTTTAGGTGCCCTTAGGTCACTGGACTTGAGCAGATGGCAGCGAGGCATTTAAAAAAGTCGACCGCTTATTGATTATTGAGAGGGTCGTAGTGACGTTGTAGCTTGTTATCTATCCCACCAGTTGATATCCTTCTTCCTTCGAGACATTGTGCTGTACAACGAAAATTGGGGGACCCTTAAGCTTCGCCCTCAAGAGTTAAACGCGATAGTGAAATGCGGCCACAGGACAGCCCCAGCGAAATCTAGAGAGCGGCCTTTCAGAGCGTTTCCTAAACACTTATTGGTTAACTACTGCAAGCGCACTTGCATGATACCCACTATAACAATATTAATAAAAAATTAGGGTGGAAGGCCTGCACTAGATATGCTGTTTTTCGTCTTTTCTTCTGAGAAGCTAGGTATCAACGAAAATATTGTGAGAAACTTCATGCCAATTGTTCAGGCAGTGTCTGACGACGATGAGCAAGTATGGCTGAAGTGGATATGCGCCACAGGCAGTAGAGAAACAAAAACAAGCTTTTGTAATGGGTTGGAGCAATGGACGACCCACTCGTTACGCTATTCACATTGTTCGATGACTGGTTGTTGTTTCGCTGTTTTAAGACGCTTTAAAAGTAATAAAGCGATTACTCTCCCGACATTAAGCCTGCCTAAAACAAGTTTGCCAACATGTCTCAAGCACTGGTGTGGCTCAGTGGTAGAATACGGGGCTGGCAACCAGCGAACCTGGTTCGAGCCCTACATGTCATTGGTTGTAGGTTTATTAAAAAGGATAGTCGTTCTTGGGGACCTTCGACGCAAAAATTTTGGTCTGTCTGTCTGTCTGTCTGTCTGTCTGTACATTTGTCTGTTTGCCCACTTTTAACAGTACCGGGTACTATGAACGGCATCAGTCATTACGCCAAACGACCCACCCCATCCGCAGCGCCCACCAATGTTACTCAAGCTTCAGCGTTCATACTTGTGTGATTGTCAATTAAAAAGCAATTATTGCGCTCATCGTACGCAATAATAAGAGACGTATATATTCTGTATGTGTGTGTTTTATTAGAAAAGGCATACGTAAGAAATTTTAGGACCATAGCGCTTATCACGCTGCGCTGACCATGCAACGCTTGCACAAAAAGGCGAGTGTTTACAGCGCTTTCCTAAGACGAGACTGTGGTGGCACCTATCCCTCACCCTGCGTTCTACACCTTATCACCTCTGATACGGGTGCGCACATTGTCTTACAGCCACCCCTATCGGAAAAATTGCCATGGTGGATACTGGAAAACATAGTGGGCGTAGTGGAAATGATAGTGGGCATGGTGGAAATAATAGTGGGCATGGTGAAAACTATGATGGCTATAGTGGGACGTAGTGGAAAATATGGTGGTTATGCCGGGACCTACTGGGTGGTATGGTGTACAGATGATAGGTAAAGTGGAAATGATGGTGGAAAGCAGAGGCTAGATAGTGGGCAATAATGGGAAACTCTGCCCACCATTGCGATAATGCTGGGTAGCCCTAAGCATATGGTGGGTGGTGCTTATTATGGTGGGCTACATGGTGTACCAAGTTGAGAAACTCTTCCCACCATTGCGATAATGCTGGGAAGCACTAAGCAGATGATGGGTGGGCTTATAATGGCGGGCAACTTATATAGTGTACCAAGCTGGGATCTGTACACTACATGTTCTACCACCATGATTTCCATCAAAGTTAGGCCTACTGACCGAGCCCGTACAATTGTGTTTCCGTGCTTCCGGGTTTCAGAATACACAATTTCGACGATTAAGTATGACAATACAGCGCAGCCATGGCATCAATTAACCTAAATGAAGCATTTTTCATTGTGTATGGTGTCCGCTCAAGAAGCAACAAACATCGATGCGACGCGATTGAAGCACTCTCAGAGAACGTAATTAGGTGTCTTCTCACCGACAGCCGCCGGTCGCACTCACAAGCACTTCTCTAGCTTTTGTACGAGAACTCAGACGTGGCAATTCGTATGCTTGGTGAACCAACATGATGGCGTAATGTTTCCGGCACACTGCATTCGTTTTGGCCAAGCCGTTATGAAGTTGCTTTAGCGAAAAAGCTACAGCATTTCGCTGGCGCGACCGCCCTCTACATTGCGCGAAAAGCATCCCAACACTCAATCAAATAAATTAGGCGGGCGTACCTATGGAATGAGCCTAGAGGCGTCATAAAGCGTGAGCAGATGTCACGTACACGCTTCGTTTTCCAAAAAACAACTGTCAGATGGCGCTCATGTCTCCCGTGTGACGTGACTTGATGCGTTCGGTCGCCTCCGCCGCACGCTCAAGGCAACTAACGCAGCGCCTCCAGAATACCCTTCACCGATTTTCTCGCAGGACATCGAATAAATGTTTTGTTCACTCTCTCCCCACGCAAGACTATCATATTTGGACGACATATGCAGAATAACATGCAGATATGGGGCCATTTTATTTTTCTAAATTGGTGCGATGTTGTTACGAAAACCGGCAGTGGCGGACAACTACGGCGGCGCGTGACAAGAGTTGGGATCTTACAACAGCGTTCGCTGTAAAACAGCCGTTCTACGAGTTACGCTTACCTCATTTTGATACTAAGCGACAAGCAGCCTTTCACGTCGTGATGAGCCCACATCAGGTCACCTATTCACTTTTTCATAAACGCCTACCTGGGCGCTGCCATAGACCTCTTTGGGCTGTGCAAATCGGCGCGTCCTCTCGAAAATGCACTGCAAACGCTGCGCCCTTAGCCTAGGTACTACCGCGCACAGCCCATCATGGCGGTGTTTTTTTTTTGCTTCCTGTGAAAAGGTGTATACTCGGTGACAAATTTCTGTGGCAGCACAGCCAAGCCGGCGAAGCCCAGGCACGAATTTTTCACTACGCTTCTACAAGTAGTCTACGAACGCTAGCTTTTGTACACTGCGTAGCATAATGGAAATAATGGAAAACAAGATTTCGATAGCATGTGCAAGATTGTCCGCAGTGTTATCAAGAAGTGTGACCTGGTCCGGTGTTTTCTTCGTTGCTATTTGTGGTTTTCTGGTTTCCTGATGCTATTTGACCTACCTTCTGCCCTGGTAAACAATGATGGCGTCGCTCGGTTTTACAAAGTCCATATCGAAGCTTTTAAGCAAGCATAAGTGCGTAATTGTTAGGTCATTCTATTAATCGAGCACGTAGGAACTAACACAGGGCTGCGCCGTGAAATATTTTGTTTCCGGTATATGTAATCATCGAGAAGTTGTGTGCTAGTGATGGCATCAGCAATAGTGGGGTTCTAATCGCTATAGGCATCATCAATGTGACACGGGCGACGTGGCCATCTTCAGTAACACCAGGTGCTTGGAAAGAAGTACGACTGATAATTTTACATTAAAGCAATCACCCCTTTTTTAAATTAACGTTGCATACGTGGTCGGTATTCCGGCTGCCTAATAGTGTTATTACATTATTGCCGAAATTAGGTACTGTAACATTGCTTTCGTTGGGTCTACGGAGGAAGTGGTTCTTTGTGCTTTGCGATGGCAGCAATTCACGAGGATTAAATACCAGCACATAGCTTCGCCTCGGCAATAAACGCGTTCAGGCATGTTATTCAGTTCACTGTGCAAAAAACTGCTTCTTTGACGGGTAAATATTGCGGTTCACCCACATGGATTTACGAACGTCAGACGTCCACTCACGACAGCTCGCGGAGAACAACTGCTTCCTGTCGTTACCTTCACGTCCTCTAAAAATGACCTGACCATCTCCAGAAATTCCTTGCGTCTCTAAAAAAATAAAAACAATGATATCGACCAACTATTCAGAAAAAAATTGGCAGATCCCACGTAGAGTGGGAGTGGTGGTGGTGGTGGTGGTGGTGGTGGTGGTGTTGTAGCAGGCGGGGTTCGCCTGGCCTGCATGGCCGGCAATTGTTCCGCCTGAGCATCTCCTGAATTTGGAAAATGTCACCACGTGTCAGACAGCCCAGTGTCTCGCAGGAAGACTAACAAAATTCGTTGCACGTTCCTCCTAGTTGCCGCGGGTCCTTCAGGAAAGATGATGTCATCAACTGTCCGGTGTCTATGACAGCCTTTTCGCAAGGTGCGGATCATCGCTGCTCTTTGCACATCAAACTGTGGGCATCGATCATATGCGAAGCACAAATAAGAAAGGTTTTTATATGTCACTTTAAAGTCAGCACAACGTTACGAGGTAAAGGTATATAACGCCCTACATGACTTTATGGTCATGATTATCATGTTCAGATGTGTCATTTACCTTCAATATCTATTCACGTCACGTGATATCATATTTATTATAGGTGGAGCTAGCGAAACTGCCGTGAGCACGCTATGAGCGTGGTGTGTTGTCATTTTCCCACATGACAGGCGTCTCAGCATTATCACGTTTGCACCAGTCATATACTTTCGTCATCCATTGGCCTCACGTAACACCAAAGTTGGTTTATGTGAAGCTAGCAAAACAGCTGCGAGTACATCATTAAGGGCCCAATATACTTCGATGAAGCGTTAACGCGCGCGCTCATTTGGTACAGCGACGTTACATTAGCATAACGCGAGCACTCTGTAATCTGACGCCAGGCGCGACCGGCACGACAAGCGTCCATCGGCGCAGCTCGACGACAACCGGTGCGAAATGTGACACGCTGCATTTTGCGCCGATACGTTACTCAGACAACACTGCGTCTTCCTCTTTTCGTGACGAAGGGGCGCCGGAAGCGCTGAAACGCGCAGGTGTCAAAGCAACGCAGTGCGGAACGCGCCTGCGAGAATATGGCAGGACCGGCGCCTGGCGTGGCAACGCCTACGTGACGCGACGAAATAAACACCAGCGAGCATGCGCACCGCTTCACGTCTAATTGTAATGGTGCCTTCACTGTGGCGTTTAGTCATGTTCTCATATGACACGCATCTCATGATTATCATGTTCGCACTAGTCACATACCTTCGTCATCGATTGACGTTACGCAATGCCACATTTGGCATATGTGAATCTAGCAAAACGGCCATGAGCGCATCAAGAGTGTGGCATGTTGTCATGTTGTTACATGTCAAGCATGTCGTCATTATCATGTTTGGATGTCTCGTTTACCTATGTCGTCCATTCACGTAGCCTAATACTAAGTTTAATACATTTGGAGCTAGCGAAGCGGCCGCGACAGCATCATCAGCGTAGCATGTAGTCATGTTGTTACATGACACGCATCTCATGTTTATCCTGTTTGTACAAGTATCATACCATCGTTATTCATTCACGTCCCGAAATAACCGATTTGGTATAAGTGAACCTAGCCAAACAGGTGCCGGCGCATCATGATCGTGGTGTGTAGTCATGTTGTTACATGACAGACATCTCATCATTATCATGTTTGCACCAGTCACACACCTTCGTCATCCATTCACATGCCGTAATACCTAATTTGGTATATGTGACGCTAGCGGAACGGTCGCGAGTGCATCATGATCATGACATGTAGTCATGTTGTTACATGACACGCATCTAATGACTTCTATGTTAGGGCCTTTCGCTTGTGTTCGTCGTGCAATCATGTCATACTATGCCAGTTTTGCAACATGCCATGTGAACAAAACCACCGCAAGAGCTGCAGAACCATGAATTGTAAATTGTGACATTCATGACATTCGTATCACGATTTTCATGTTATGACTAGTCAAATATGTACTTCATACTGTCATCTTATGCCATACCAAGTTTGGTATCGATACCACTATCGAAACGGCCAGGAGAGCAAAAAGTCGTAGATAGATAGATAGATAGATAGATAGATAGATAGATAGATAGATAGATAGATAGATAGATAGATAGATAGATAGATAGATAGATAGATAGATAGACAGATAGATAGATAGATAGATAGATAGATAGATAGATAGATATGCTCAAAGTTGCTTAAGTTCGCTAAAAAATATCCCGCATTAAATATAGGAAATGATTTCTTGAGTTCACGCTGTTCTTCCATTTACCCAGTATTAGTGCGGCATTCCTTCTTTAGTTTTTCGTGTTCTAGAGCAACCCCTCATTACTCCGGCGTACGCAGTAGCATCTTTCTTATCATAAAACAGTCGGCGCTGTTTGATGAAGATACATGGGACAGCTGACGCAGTGCATCGAAATAGCAGAAAAGGAACACAGGCCCCTGTGGCTAGTATTTTTGGATATCAAGGGAGCGTACGATAGAGTGGTTCAAGAGGAATTGTGATGATTACTGGACACACTATGCGTGGAAAATGAAGTCACTTATCCTTTGAAGGATATCTATAAAGGGAACAATTAATGTAGTTATAAAGTGGGGAAAACAAGTATTCAAGTCCACAGAGGAAAAACGGGGTTTAGGCAGGGGTGTCATCTGTCACCCGTGTTATTCATGATGTACCTACAAGGATTAGAGGCCAAATAAAGGGAAGTGGACTTGGCTTAAACGTCTCTTTGGTCAAACAAGGAAAACTCATTGAACAGGCACTATCAGCATTGATGTACGCAGATGATATAGTGCTAATGGCCAACAACAAGGAAGATTTGCAGAGATTTATGGACATCTGCGCTAATTAGGGAGGTAGGTTAGATTTCTGATTCAGTTAAAAAAACAGGAGTCATAATTTTTAATGTTAATGAAGGTAATGAGCTTAGAATACAGGAGGTCACGCTAGAGATAGCAGATAAACACAAATATCTGGGCGTATGGATAAGCAATGGGACTAAGTACTTAAGGGAACACGAAATGTACGTTACGACTAAAGGTAACATTAATGCAGCAGTGATGAAAAATAGGGCACTGTTGAATCACAATAGGTATGATGTTGTGAGAAGAATATGAAAGGTGTCTTCGTTCCTTGCCTGACGTTCAGCATTGCGGTCTTGTGCAAGAGATCAAAAGTTGAAGCAAGATTAGAAATTAAGCGACGTGGAATAGGTAGTCATGCCTTAGCAGCTCACGGGAAAACACCAAATCAGTGAGTAGAAACTGCTATGGGATGGACATCACTCGAGGGCAGAGAAGCGAGCAGCAAGATAAAATTTGAGAAGCGATTGAACAAAATTAGGGAGGAGCGTTGGGTAGAAAGGTGTTCAGCTAATTTTACATGAAGAATGTCGATACAAAATGGAGAAAGCGAACCAGATAAATGACTGGTAAATACTTAGCTAACAGCAGGGGGGCAAACTAAAAACTAAGAAAAAGGTGAAGGAAGCTGAGACCGATATAGGGAGAGTTCGCATGATTAAGAAGCCCGCACTAGAAATCTATCGAAGTTATAAGGAGGAGATTGCAAGGAAAGGACCTAGAATAATACCATGGGTAGTTGTCTACTGCTTGAGGTCAGGACGGTAGTATTGCGAACCAAGACATATCGGACCAAACACGAAGGGGCAGACACGGTATGCAGTGTGTGTGGAGAAGAGGAGAAACTAACGAACACTTGATAATGTTCTGTAAAGGTCTTCACCCAATAGTTCAGGGTAATGGCGCCGAGTTTTTCAAAGCACTGGGGTTTAGGGACAGAGAGAGCAAAAAAGACTTTAAACGGTTAAAATTAACTAGAAGGAGGTTATCTGATTGGGGGCTAAAGTCAAGGCACGAGTGAAAATGAAACCATCACTGCAAAGTACGAACCCATCACTGCAAAGTTTGAGTCCTCAACCTCACTATTTAAAGGAAAAAAACAAATCAAGTTTTTCGTTCACTAAGTATTACGGTTAGGTGGCGTGAGCCACCCACCGATCTAAAGTGTACAGCCTTAACAATCTATCTGTCCAGCATGCAAACTGAACTCCGGTGACGATAGGAGAGTTGGCGCTGCATGCGTTCTATCTGTGTTGTTATCGCCATTCCTTGTCTAGTTTTCTCAGTGGTGCTGTGTTATAAAAATTTATGCCATATGGCAGTTTCTTTAATGACTACTAGATGGCGTTGCAGATGCCGCTACTCTTCGGTAGGCGTCTGCGCATGCTATGCGAGGCTGAGCCAGCGCGGCCGGTCAAATTTCATTCTGGTGGATCCTCGCCGTACGTTTTGATTCTTGAGTGCGGCACTGGGTTGATACCGAAATAATGTGCGCCAAGCAGGAGGCAGTGAAGCATGTGCAACGAGAAGCGGATACCTTACAGTGTGCGCCAAGAAAGGCACTGCAAAACGGGCTCAACGAGAAGCGGACGCTGGATTTAAAGAACGGGAAGTGACAAGGTTTTCGCAGTTTGGCCGGGCGAGGTTCTCGGAGGAATCACAGCATCACTGAAAAGCCTCCGAATATTCACCCAAGTCACCATTATCCAATCCGTAGAGATGCTGAAAATGTTTTTCGTAGTAAATCTAACCGCCTAAATAGTGCTTCTTTTTCTTTTCCTTAAAATGGAAGAGTTTATTGATTCCCTCTTAATAAATGTAAAGTTTATTGCAAGGTGGACGTGCAAAAATGTACATGTCTGATGCGCTTGTAAAACCAACAGCTAAATCGCACGAAAACAGACTACATTGCGTAACAACACACATGTAGAAGCTCCGCCTACGTAGATTTCGCTGTGCTGCCACAGAACTTTGTTGCTCAGTATAGGGTGTTGACGAACATTCACCGTTGCAAGTGAGATTTATTATTGGCCCGGTCTTCCAGTAAGCGTCAAGCAGTGAGTTAAAATTTGTCGCAATTTCCAGAGTAAAAAAACATCACCGCATAAGTCAGCGTGATTATTTCAACAAATTCATCCTCCTAATCAGCCGTTATCATGTTCTCATCAGCTGCAAGGCCAAGAAAAGGTGATTCCAGTCACTTTTCTAGTCGTTTTGTGTCACAGTTCTCCAACAGCAATACCCGAAAGGGGCACAGCGTTCGCTTAAAAACTAATAATGAAGTTTTTCGGCTAAGCAACACTACGCGTCACTAGACGGCTGTTTACCATCTGCAGAGCAGTGTATCTACCAGGCGACTGATTACGACAGCCAGAGACCTGATCTACTTGTTTAACGACATTTATTACACAGCACGAGATAGGGTTTACCTTACGCGAAGTTCCTTTATACCATGACCGTTAAAGACAGTGCAATTCATGCCATTTTGCTTCATCTTTAGCGGTGAAGTTCCGACGATGTTGGACACTATGCTTACTTGTGAACAGAAGAGTTGGCAAAGCGTGCTGGGGAAACACGCCAGCTCACCTAGCTACAGCTCCGCCTGCAGCAACAGGCTTATTCAGGATGATGCACTCACTGAGACGTACACTCTAAGCCACAAAGGGTGAAAAAGGGTCTGTTGATCGTCCTTTCGGGGGTAACTGCATTGCCACAATGATTACTGCCCAAAGGATGAATTATTCGTCTTTTGGGAGTAACTGTCAGTGACGAACTGTTTAGTCCTCTGTCGGATTGTGGGAAGAAATGCGAAGCAGTAAAAGCTACCTGCTGTATGGGAGAAACTGACTGCATAGGAACGAACAGTTGCTCACATCAGTTGCGCCTTCTAAAAAATTAATTTATTATTATTTCTGGCTGAGTTACAGAGAACTTGGAAGTTGATGCATGCATTTGACGAAATATACAGTCAATACGGCGTATTAGTTATGCAGCGATGGCCTTGTGGTTAGAGCATACACCTCACATGCAAAAGATCCGTGTTTCGAATCCCGGTGCCGCGCAGTTTCCAACCGGATAAAAAAATCCGCGTGTTGATGAAACTGCATGCAGAGGTCACCGGTAACCACCACCGGTAACGCAATCCCTCACCAGAGAAGGATCGGCCACTACCTCCCACAAGTATACGTCAATTAACTCAAGGCCCTCAGTCTTCAGCAGCGTAGAACCTTATCGAGTGAGGGAAGTCTAGCTGTACTATACGAGGAACTAGAGAGTGTTAAATGGGATATAATAGGGCTCAGTGAGGTTAGGAGGACAGATTAGGCCTATACAGTGTTAGAGAATGGGCACGTCCATTGCTATTGGGGCTTGGCTGACAGAAGAGAACTAGGAGTGGGGTTCCTAATTCACAGAAACATGGCTGGCAACATAGAGGAATACTATAGCAATAATGAAAAGGTGGTAGGTATTGTAACTAAACTCAGTAAAAGATACAACATGAAGGTGGTACAGGCTTACGCGCCTACATCCAGCCATGACGACGCTTCAGTTGAATGCTTATATGAAGACGTGGAATCGACAATGAGTAAGGTAAAACACAGTATACTATTCTGATGGGAGACTTTATTGCAAGGTAGGGAAGAAGTAGGCTGGAGACCAGGCAGTAGGAGATTTCGGCATCAGTACTGGAAACGCCGGAGGAGAGCTACTAGTAGATTTCGTAGACCGCAATAATTTACGGATTTTGAATACCTTTTACCAAAAACGATAAAACTGCAAGTGGGCATGGAAGAGCCCTAATGGTGAAAATAAGAACAAAATAGACTTTATAATGAGTGCACACCAGGCATCGTGCAGGATGTGGAAGTGGTTGGCGAGGTACGATGCAGTGACCATAGAACGGTGCGGTCTCTAATTCGCCTAGACTTGAAAAAGGAACAACAGAAACTGATACGCCAGAAGACAATCAATGAGCTAGCACTGAGAGGGAAAGTACAGAAATTCAGAATCTCGCTTCAGAACAAGTACTCGGCTCTTAGTGAGGAAACCAACATTAGCGTAGATACAATGAATGATAATCTCACGAGTATCATTACGGAGTGTGCAGTGGAAGTTGGAGGCAGGGTAGTTAGGCAGGACACTGGCAAGCTTTGCCCACAAAACGAAGAATCTCTTTAAGAAGCGTCAAATCATGAAAGTCTCAAGCACAACAGACAAATAGAACTGGCAGAGCTTTCAGGGTTGATTAATAGGCGTAAGGTATGCGATATAAGAAGGTATAGGTGTATAGAATTGAACACGCTCTTAAAAACGGAGGAAGCGTCGAAGCAGTGAAGAGGAAACTTGGGATAGGCAAAATTGGATGTATGCACTAAGGGATAAAGAAGGCGAAATAACTACCAATCTAGATAGGATAGTTAAAAGAGTGGGGTGATTTTACAGAGATGTGTACAGTAGACGGGTTAATCAAGACCATAATACTATAAGAACTATAATACCATAAGAACCATAATACTGTAAGGACAGACATAGTTGCTGTAGTTCTCACGACCATTAACACTAACTCGAATTGTTAACAGCTCATTTTTTTTTAGGCAACTATGTATTTTCTCACGCGCGTGTTGACCATTCCTTCGAGGCCACCTGTGCGGCGGCATGTTCCGCAGAAGTAAACATTGCTCCGCATGGTGTCATGGTGTAACAGTTCCTCCCTCTGTTTGCACATGGCAATGTCGTCTTGCAGTTAATTCCTCCACAGACTGAACAACTGTGAGTTTCAGGGACGAACTGCAGCACTTACTCCCCTTTCGCTCCTTTTTCTTTCCTTTGCGTCTTAGAGTGTATCTTACAGTCCCGGTGACCAGGTTTCATGTAAACCCCTCTCGTCATGCTGCTGTTTCCGATTAGTTGCTACGCAGATACCTAGTTCCGCATAAAGTGTAAACTACAAAGTGAAGCTGGTTAGTGGGTTGTCAACTAAAATACAACAAGTCAAGCAAACAAACTTTTAAAGTACTTTTAGTTCAATATTTTTCCCAAAAGACAAAGCACAAAGAATGATACAAATGCAATTACAACTTTTTTTTCAACGTTCCTACTCGCCTACCATATATAACCCCTTTAATAGTGTCACGGGTATGGAAAGGTACATCAGGCCCGGGTCACGGGTGCAGAAATGATGCTGACGGAATGAAGACGACGATGTTGTTGTGGGGCTGTGTCTGAACTGCCCTCTCGTCCTGCATCCTTGCATACTGTGTGCAGTGTTAGCCCACCCAGCATTCACCTTTAAATACTCCCCGTCACACTAGCAACACTTCCATTCAACAGGCGCGTGTTCGCCTTTGTTCAATGCACCTGACGTCTCGCGTATACTTTTCATTCTCGAGG